>PVIW01004894.1:88140-119323 GCA_004026585.1 Noctilio leporinus
AACAACCTATGCACACCTATGTTCATAGCGGCACTATTTACAATAGCCAAGTGCTGGAAACAGCCTAAGTGCCCATCAGTGGATGATTGGATCAAAAAACTTTGGTACATTTACACAATGGAATTCTATAGAGCAGAAAGAAAGAAGGAACTTGTACCCTTTGCAACAACATGGATGGAACTGGAGAGTATGATGCTTAGTGAAATAAGCCAGTCAGTGAAGGACAAATATCATATGATCTCACCCATTACGGGACAATGATGAGCAAAACTAACAACAAGCAAAACAGAACCAAGTATATGAATACAAGGAATAGGCCTTCAGTGGTCAGGGGGAAAGGGGTTGGAGGGAGGGGGGAGGCAGAGGCAAGAAAGGGGAGCAGCTTAGACAAGACCCTAGTATAAAGGAACCATGGACATGGACAACAGGTGTGATTGACTTTGTGGGGAATGGGTGGGTGGGGAGGGGGACAGAGGGGTGCAAAAAGGGGATGGATGTAATACAACAACAATAAAATTAAAATTAAAAAAAAAGAACCTATGTACCCCTATGTTCATAGCAGCGCTATTTACAATAGCCAAATGCTGGAAACAGCCTAAGTGCCCATCAGTGGATGACTAGATCAAAAATCTGTGGTACGTTTACACAATGGAATACTACACAGCAGAAGGAAAGAACTCCGAACCTTTGCAACAACATGGATGGAACTAGAAAGTATTATGCTTAGTGAAATAAGCCAGTAGGTAAAAGACAAATACCATATGATCTCACCCATTTTAGGACAACAATGAACAAAACAAACAAATAAGCAAAACAGAACCAGATACATGAATACAATGAATTGACCCTCAGTGGGCAGAGGGGAGGGGGGATGGGGAAGAGGAAGCAATGAAGGGGAGCAGTTTAGTCCAGGAACTAGCATAGAAGAACCATGGACATGGACAACAAGTGGGATTGACTTTGTGGGGGAGTGGGTGGGTTAGGAAGGGGACAGAGGGAAGGAAAAAGTGGATGGATGTAATAAAACAATAAAATTTTTAAAAATAGAAATGAAAAAGATAGTCTTTTCAAGAAAAGGTCCTTAAACAATTATATATCCATATGCAAAAAGAACTTCAATACTTATCTCAAACCATGTACAAAAGTTAGCTTAAGATGGGTCATAGATTTAAAATGTAAAACCTAGGGCCCTGTCTGGTGGTACAATGGATAAGGCACTGGCCTGTGTACTCAATAGTCCCTGGTTCAATTTCCAGCCAGGGCACATAACAAGGTTGCAAGCCAGGTCTCCAGCCAGGTCTCCAGCTGGGTCCATGGCTGGAGGCAGGTGAAGGGCAATCATACATTGATGTTTCTCCCCCTCTCTGCCTCTCTCCCTTCCCCTGTCTCTGGAAGTAATAAATAAAATCTTTGGAAAAACAAATAAATAAAAAATAAAATGTAAAACCTATAGCTATAAATCTTCTAGGAGAATCCATATAAGAATGGCTCTGTGACATTAGATTAAGCAAAGATTTCATATCTACAATAAGAACTTCATACATAAAATTAAACAACTGATAAATTATACTTCACCTAAATTCTAAAGTATTCATGTATCAATTACATTTTTATTTTCTATATTATATGATGTTTAGATATCTTTTGGGATCCTTGCTGGCTGGGAAACGACTGTCCCTCCCAGGGGTAGCCAATTCTTAGAGACACTAAACAACCTGTTAGTGAGCCCACCTTTGATACACAATCCAGTCAATCCAAACCCCAAACCACCTCCTTTATCTAATATCAAGCTAACATCTTCTCTGTCCTACAGCAACAGGGACCGTTACTAGATAACTAAGGATAGCCCATGTACCCCAAAGCCTGCTGAAATTATTCAAACTAGCAAATCCCAATTCTCTACCATGCCTCCCCTTTGCCACAGAATCCCCAGTGAAGACTGGAGCAGGTCTTGCCCTCCTTTCTTTTCTGCCCCTGGCTGACCCAGGTGCGCCCCCCTGTGGCCTACCTGATGTGCTGTGCCTCTCATTTCTAGGGGAACTGCGAATACCACCCAACTTTTCCCTCAGTGCTACTGACCTGTCATGTCATCACCAATTGCCTTTATAAATTAAGACCTGGGAACTAATCAATCTGCTCTCCAAAAGGCTATGTTAAGAAAAATGAAAAGAACAGCCATAGACAGAAAATATTTAAAAGCATGTATCTGACAAAGGACTAGCATCTAACTTAAAACTTTTAAAACTCCAGACTCAATAATTTAAAAAATTTTTTTCAATAAAAGAATAGGCAAAGATTTGAACAGACACATCACGAGAGACTACCTCTATGAAGTGCAAATGACCATATGAGATGTTTAATATCATTAGGGAAATGCAAATTAAAACCATAGAAAGATACCACCACATACCCACTAGAATAGCTAAAATTAAATAGACTGACCATACCAAGCTCTATTGGCTTCTCAGATTTTAACAACCCCCTCAGACTTCCAGCAGGGAAAGGGGAAAGGAATTTTTAAATGTGCTAGACTGTTCTCCCTAACTAACTGGAAGCAGGGAATACCACTGCAGACCACTGGAGTAATCTGCTCTCACCTGAGTAGGGAGAAGATGAGCTGGGATACACTTGTGGAGTTCATAATCAGAGAGGCAGAGGCTCATGGACATACTGTGCCCCATCCCAGGACTGCAGAACACTTCTCTTCTGTGCTCCAACACATAGCCACTACATTACCAAAGGCCTATTTACAGCTGTTCCTTTTACCCAAAAATCATGTCCTACTATCAAAAACAAATAATTACAAGTTATATGAAAAGATTTAAAAAAACACAATTTGAAGAGACAGAGTAAGCATCAGGATCAAACATGGCAGAGCTGTTGATATAATCAGACTGGGAATTTAAACCAACTATAAGGAGTATGTATGCTAAGGGCTTCAAGGGATAAAATAGATATGTAAGACCAGACAGGTTATGTAAACAGAGATCAAAATCCTAAGGAAGGACAAAGTGTGGTATAGCCATGCAATGGAATACGATGCAATTGTAATAAATGATGCACTATTTATCTCACAACATGGAAAATCTCAAAATAATTATGCTGAGTCAAAGAAGGCAGACATTAAAAAAAAAGAGAGAGTACATCGTGTATGATTCCATTTATATAAAACTACAAAAAATGCAAACTACAGTATAGTGGCAGAAGGGAGATCAAGCCTTGCCTGGGGAGGTAGGGCAGGGAGGAGCAGATGGCAGGACCTCCCAAAGGAAATGAAGAAACTTGGGGGCAATGGATGTCTTGACTATGGTGACGGTTTTACTGATGCAAACATAGGTTAAAACTTATTATATTATGTACTATAAATTTTGGAGTTTATGGCACACTTTTTGGAATTATGGAAACATTTATATAAAAATCCAGATTTCCAGCCCTGGCTGGTTTAGTTCAGTGGGTAGGCGCCAGCCTGCGAACCCAAAGGTCGCTGGTTCGATTCTCCAGTTAGGGCACATAACCAGGTTGCAAGCCAGGTCTCCAGCCAGGTTTTCAGCCAGAGGCAGGTGAAAAGCAACCATACATTGGGGAAAAATCCAGATTTCCAGATTCTCTTGAAAAATTAGAATATTTAGGAGCACTGGACCCAAATTCCCACATGGCAACAAGCAGCTGCAGCCAGGGAGCAGCCAGGCTTGTTACAGAACCAACCAATCCCCCGCTTTTCTCATATACATGCTATTTCCTTCATTCATTATCATCCTGACCTGCATAGATACTAATGTTTGAATACTGCACCATCTTTATGTCCTTAGCATTATTGTAGTGTCTGAAACATTGTAAACATTCTATTAAAATTGGGTTTCTTCCCCCAACCCTCCTTGTGATAAGGAACTGCTAATTTCCAAGGTAAGTCCATTTTCTTTTAATATCCTCAATCAAAAAGTAATATTCTTCTACTTTATCATTGACAGGAAGGCAAAATGACACAGACCCTATGAAAGAGTTTGGTGGCTTCTTACCGTAAGTTTCAGCAATTGTGCTCCTGGCTGCTCACCCAGCTGATCTAAACACTTATCCCCGCATAAAACCTCCAAGTGAATGTGTGTGGCAGCTTTATTTATGATCACCAAAAAGTGAGAGCAAGTAAGATGTCCTTCGATAGATAAGTGGGTGAACACACCCACACAATGGAATCTTCAGGGATTTTTTTAATGAACTATCAAGCTGCAAAAAGATATAGAGGAAGCTCAGATGCACATTGCTATGTGAAAGAAGGCTATACGATTACAATGATAAGATGTTTTGAAAAAGGCAAAACTAAAATGGTATAAATATAAACGTTTTCCAGGGTTCAGAGGGAAGGAGACAGGATTCAATAGGTGAGTCACAGGGGGTTTTTTTTACAGTGGATAAAATATCCTGAGTGATATTTTCATGGTGAGTAGGTGACACTATCCATTTGTCAAAACTCATGGAACTTTTTACAGAACAGTGAACCTTAATGCATGCAAGCTTCCAAAACAGCACTTAGGAGTTCTGGGGATACCAGAATGGAGTGCATGATATAACAAAAGCAATCTAACTATATTACAAATATGTGAAACCACTTCACTGAAGGGGCTGGGGGAAAGATGCTAACAGAACAAACTTTAGAAATAAATGAAACCTATAAGGTCAAAAGCAAAAGAAACTGTACATAAGCACTATACCCTAGTTGATGGTATTGTCGCCTATGAGGTATGAATGAACCATTCTGATAACCACTATAAATGAATATAAGATTTGAACAATTCAATGAATGGATGGTAGGTAGTAGGAGCCAGGTCTTCCCTGTTGGAGTGGGAGGTTACAGATAAGAAGGGAGGGAGGTTGCACTGATCCACCTGGAAACAGAGTAGGAGATATCAGTATGAACAATGTTTAGCTTAATGTAGATACAAATGGTTAGATGAAAAATTATTTATAGATAAGTACATATAGCAGGTGTGTATACATGTAAGTTTTTCTGGCTTTGTCCCCTGACAAGGCTTAGAAGCAACACTTCAGTAGCAATCATCACTCCTGGCACCTGACTTCCCTGTCAGAGCCCTTTCTACTTCCCTCTGGCCCTTGTATCTCTCCTGAAGTGTATCTTTGAGATAATCAAATTCCTCCTTGTTTTTGGCTAAGAAAATAGGATCCCCAAAAAAGTGTTCCTAAGTCTTACAGGCAATTAACAGAGTCAGTCCTAGAACTCCATGCTATTATTCAATGACCGTCATTTATAGGGCAATTCCCAACCATAGGGAACCTGTTTATTGCGTTTTATAAAACAAGAGCTTTGGACCTGCTCATCTTTCTAGACAATCCCAATGCCCCTTAGGGCTACAAAGCAGTATTGGGGATTAATTCACCCCAGTTCCCTTTTGTATTCATTTTAATAAAAACTGATCACAAGATTTTTTTTGACAGGTGTTGCATTTTCTGAAAGCATAAAGGAATAACTGAATGGATTAGTGTTTGTTAACATTAAGTTCTTTTAAATGAGCAAACAGAACAGAGGACATTTCAAGTTGGCCCCAAACCAAAGAAACTAATTGATGCTCTTATCTACTTTTTTTAAAGTTTCATTATATAACAAGGGAAAAATCATCTCAAATTTTCCTGGCCCTCACCCTTCCTGCTTCTCTTTGCTTTCTTTATAGTCAAGCAAAGACGTTCAAAAAATTGGCTCTTAAAAATGTCTTTAGAGAAAGAGCCTGGTTGTGAAGTTGGTGTTGCACTTTGCTTTATGCTTTCTCTGGAACTTTCCAGATATTAAAACTCGAATTTCATACAAATGGTCACTCTCTTCATCATTCCACTTTGTTTTACTCAATTGAAAGTAATTACAATAATTCACAATTACCCATAAATCACCTTTTCCAATGGCCTTTCTCAATTCCACATATTCATAATGTAACTTGAGAATAATGCTTTTCTCCTAAAACCTTGCATCAACTGAGGCCCTGTTTTACCCCATTTATTCCCCACTTTTTTCCAGCACAACCTCCGGTTCATCCAAGCTGACATCTCTCCCTCCCTCTCCCACCCTATCCCGTCTCTCTGTCTCACATGTGATATGTGTGCACAAGCATACATGTACACATATGTATACCCTTGCACCTTACTCACAATTGCATTCCCAGTCTAGATGCATCCAACATCCCATGTATAAATCTTTCCTGCTCTCCAGGCCTTTTAAATGTTTCATCTTTTCCAAAAACAGCCCCTAAGTTGCACAGTACTCTGCTAGTGCTGAGAAAAAAGGTTAGTTTTGTATAACCTCTATCCCTCAAGGAGCTGGTAATGTTCATCGATCCCATCTCAAAGGTACTAGGACATTTCATTCCATGAAAAGCAATTAATTATCTGGAGAATGTCAGTGTAACTCTCTACCTCAACAATAGATTGTTAGAACATAAATTACCCATTGCACTTCCATAGTCTCTGCCTCCCTATTCCAATTGAGAGGAGGGGTGGATGATAGGGAAAAGAACATGGGAAAATTCAAGTGTTTTCATGTGAAAGCGCCTGGGGTAGAAGTACGAGTTTCCCATGTAACATATGTTTGTTCATAATAGAGAATACAGATGCATTACAAAGTGGTACACCTGACACTTATGTGGTGTTATTAACCAATGTTATCCCAATACATCTAATATAAATAAATAATTTAAAATTCTAACACTGTTAAATAAAATATGCTCTCTTATCTTGATAAATATGCCCTCATAAAAATACATTGAAAAGTATGGGTACAGCTAGAGTTCAAATGACTGAAAGTCCGAAAAATATCAACAATAACCAATATTACTGCTCTCAGGTATCCTATGGCTGACTTAGAAATGATTAGTAAGAAAGTCATACATGGCTCATTTAGTACTTAATTTTCCACAAACTTTATTATTCTTGTCCTAATTTTAGTAAAACCAATGTTGTTGTCATAGAGATTTTTACATGTTTGCAATTCTATTGACAATAATAATAATTAATAAAATAATTGTATTAAAATTTACAAAGGTCTCATGTATTTTCAATAAAAGCATAAAGTAAATGCCCAAAAATTTTTAAGTGTGAATAATAGGTTTCAAAAATTATTTTTCCTAAAGCTTTCAAAATTGATCTATTGAAATTTTTAAAAATCAAATTTTAATAAAAATGTCAAAGTTCCTATTAAAGTTACTTAAGGCTTTAACTTTTTGAAAATGTAATTACATCCTACTATGCTATATTTCATAAAAATAAACCTATTCCCAATTCAAGGTCCATCTAGTTGCCAATGAATAATTGGTGTCCCATTTCACAATATTACGTCTAAACCCTCACATACACAAATTTAAGGGTATTTTTGTTTAAAATTGCAAAATGTTCTTCAGCTGCCATGAGCAAGGTTGTAAATATTATGCTAATCTGTGAATATTTCTGAAACCACAATTTAAACTTGAGGAGGGACAAGAAATGGGTACTTGGTACTATTGGAAAAATGATTCGTTATTACGCAAGAATCTATTGCATTCACACTGAGGAAATTGTTTGACAAAATACTTTTGTTACATTTATGTAAGTGCTCCCATCACACACATCTGCCACTCACCTCAGCAGTGCCCGGCTTTGCATCCTCAGAGATGCCATCAGACGTCCAAGGCATTTCAAGACAACCCCTTCAGCTGTAAGACTTAGGGCAGGAGAACTGAAGAGATATTTCCCTGGAGTTAGTCATGAAAACAAATATTTAGGCTACGTTTCATGCCCAGCACTGAGCACCAAATCCCAATTTGTTATTGTTTGCACATTATGCACAGGTCTAAGAGTGATTTTCTGGTTGGTATCATCTCCAAAATAAGAAATATTAGATCCATGAAATAGGAACATGGCATTATAAAAAGGGGGAAAGGAACATTTAGAATATAAGAAAGGGGCTCTTGAAAAGCATAACAGCAACATTTTTAAATTCAGCAAAAATGTGGAGAGATAGTGTTGAGGAAAGATCCCAGAAAGTAGAACAAATAGAGAAATGGAGAAAATTGATGAGATAATTAAGGAAATGAGATGATCAATTCAGTATATACAATGGCCAATTAACAAGGGCTAGAAAAATAAAACAGGGAAGTGAGCAACAATTACACAATAATAATAATTTTCAGAACTGAGAAATCTGAGAGTTTTCAGATGGGAAGCCCCGTTTAATAAATAGCAATGAATAAAAAAATTAAGATGCATCATCTGATATTTCTGACTAGCAGGGACAAGAACAGAACCTAAAAGTATGTAGAGAATAAAAATATGTTCCTTTACAAGAGATTTATCAATGTCATCAAAAATTTTGGCATTGCTCTGGCCAGTATGGCTCTGTTGGTTGGAGCATCACCGCATAACCAAAAGATTGCAGGTTTGATTTCCAGTCAGGGCACATATGTAGGCAGCAAATTTGCTTCCTAGTCCAGTGTGTATGAAAGTCAACTAATTGATACTTCTCTCTCACATGGAGGTTTCTCTTTCTCCTATATGCTCTCCTTTCCTCTCCCTCTAAAAGCAGTGGGAAAAAAAATGTCCTTGGGTGAGGATTCTTTAAAAACTTAGCAACACATAGCTAGAAAAATATAGCAATACCAAAATGTGAGAGAAAATTGAAGCTAATCTAGGATGATGTCCCCACCCAAACTATCATTCAAGTATGTGAGTGACATAAAGATACGTTAGACATTTAATATACCCCCAAACTTGTTTTCTCAGGTACCTTTCTCAGAAGCTACTGGGTGGCCCACTCTTCCACAATAGAGTTAAGCAAGCAATAGGAAGACATGGGGCCCAGGTAGCAGGGCTCCAAGGCACAGGTCAGGGGAGAAGGAGCCCACAGCAAGAAAACAAAGAGAAGCACAGGGTGGCATTTCTGCAGGGGACTAGAAAGAAGAAAATAGCTGGACTGGACCTGGTGAGGGAGGCTCCTGGAAGGAGGTCATCAAGAAGAGTGATAGAACACCTGAAATATTTAGAGGAGATTTTCTGATTTGTTTCAGAGAAAATAGGATATTTAGTGATTGGAACAAATAAAACTTAGCAAATGAAAAATTGAAACAATACCAAGGGAAAAATAAAAGTTTACTTTAAAAAGAAGATGACGCCCTGGCTGGTGGCACAGTGAATAAGGTGCTGGCCTGCAAACCCAAAGGTTGCTGGTTCAATTCCCAGCCAGGGCACATAACCAGGTTGCAAGCCAGGTCTCCAGCAGGTCTGCAGCTAGAAGTAGGTGAAAGGCAGCCATGTACTGATGTTTCTCTCCCTTTCTTCCACTCTCCCTGCCCTTCTCTCTAAAGATAATGAATTACAATTTTTTTTTTTAAAGAAGAAGAAATGGTTTCCTGGCACACTATGTAGCTGGCTGAGAACATTAGTTACATAGTAATAATAATGAAAACACTGAAGGATAACTTAACAAATATTTATTAGAAAATCATATTGGAAAAGTGGGAGAATTATGGGAGAAAAATGTGTGTGTGCATATGTGTGTGCATGTGTGAGCAAAGACTTTGAAAAAATTAAAACTACTAATATAATCATGATGTTTGGGGAAGGAAACAAAATAAACAGGTAAAAGAGTTGAGAGTGTTACCTCCAAAATGTGAGAACTGGCAATGAAGAGAAATTTGGCAAAGAACTGTTGGGGTTTTTATTATATATCTAATATTATTTATTTACCTTTTAAACCATATACATGTTTTTCTTTGATAGGCTTCAATGAAACTGAGATCGTGAAGATGTTGCAGTTTTTGGTGAAGATGAGGCAGGGATAGTGAGTGACTGAGGACATGCAAAGGACCAGGTAAAGAGAAGAAGAACTCAGGGAAGTGAGGAGATGGAACTCACTTTGGGTAAGTGGACACAAGTAATAAAAGGGGAAAACTGAAGAGACACTTGTTAACACCCACAAGGATGGCTGTCACCTCATATTATATTTCTGTGATCTTTAGGCTCCTGAGTTTATAAATTCAGGATGAAAAGAGTTGTTTTACCCAGTCTGTAGGAAATCCTACATGTAACCAAAGGATAGAATTAGGGGGTATTTTGAAAATCCATGTAGATGAGGACAATAATACCTTCAGTTCAGGGGTCCTTTGGTGGTTTTTAATGTCCAAAATAATGAGGTACTAGATTGCTATTTTCTGTTCCTTTCAGGGGACATTAATGAGTTCTATTGTGTATCCACTCTATCTTGTACCCATAATGGACCAAAGCCCACCCATACAGGCCCAATGTGAGTCCAGGAAAGCCTAGTGCCAAGTTCTGTCTTCATACCCATTCATATCACCTCAGTTCCTGCACCCTCTCCCTTAGCTCTCTGATCCCATGATTCTAGACCGCAGATCCTAACTTTTGCCTTGCAGGCTCTCCTACCTAGGCCACTGTACTCTTCAGTGTACTTCATCCACTTATCACGTCTTTGAACCTGAACCATGACCATCTCCTGTTTCAGAAACACTCACTCTTACAAGAGGGCCAGGGCACTCGGCATGTGAGTCTCGGTGAGAGAAACTTCACATCCTGTCTCAGACACTTGTCTTTTTTGTCACATTTTTACTAAACAAGGAAGATGTGTTAAAAAATAATAATAACTAAGGGGTGTTACAGTTCTACTGATTTTAATTCTGTTGCATTATTTTTTCTCTTGGGAATAAAGATGAAAATGAATAATCCAAAACTCTTATCCCAGGATATGTACTTATGTTCCATGTCTCCAGCCCCAAAGACAGTCCATTACTTTTCATCAAACAGTACATGTCAAGCATCTGTCAGCACCTGCCTGTCATTGTGTCCACAAAAGTGAACAGGTGGAGTGCAGCTCCCCACTTATCCCTTAATTCTTTAAGATTACGAGTTAACTTTAGTATAGATTTCCTTTGCTTTTGGAATTGAAGTCTTTCCACTAGAAATTAATAATAATTCTTTTGCTCTATACCCTGATTTAATTAAATTAATTTCATTTTTAATACAATCAAAACTTTACTGTCAATTATCTCAAAGTATTTCTACAATTTTATAATCAGCTAAGGAGTTTACACAGCCTAACAAGAAAGTTAACAATTATTTTAATATTAAATTTACAATTTTTCTGATGATTATTTCAAGGTATTTTAAATTATTTTTTCCCAAAGAAAGTGTACTTAAGCAATTAATGTTCTATTTTTAAATATTTCATTGATTTTGTAACTTTTTACAGATCTTATTTCCCCAACTAAGACTGGAACGATTTCTTAAACTTTCCTGATACCATTCACAATTCCCTACCTCATGCTAGATGTGCATATGCAGAGATTTGAGGGAATTTTGTCCTATTTTGTTTGCAGTCATGTAATTTCAAGAAAAGTTAGGGGAACATGATTATTTTCTTTAAAACTTCATGCATTCTCTAGTAACTACATAATAGTTATATAAGAGAATTCCTTAATCTTAGAAAATACACACTGAAGTAGTTAGAAGTAAAAAGGCACAATGTCTCCAATTCCGAAACAGTTCAGAGAGCGGGAGAGAGAAAGAGAATAAAGCAAATGGGGAAAATTGTCAACAATTGGTGAATTGGTAAAGAAGGGTATATAAAAGCTTCCTGTCCTATCTTTTGCAATATTGCTGAAACTTTGAAATTATATAAAAATAAAAAGTTACCCCTAAAAGTCAAAATCTAGAAAGAAACACACCCTAGAGTGGAAAGGCCTATCTTGCTGTGTGCTAGAAAGCAAGAGGGTAACCTCTGGCTGTGCTGAGCTCCAGATGATGGACGAGGTGGTGAACTATCAGTAGTTTCAGCAGGGAAGGAGCCACAGGGTAAACGAATTTTCGCCTGGCTGGGCTGGGTTTGGCTCTCAGACAACTCATCAGTCAGACTTTAAGGAGCCCTGGGAAAATCTCAGCACACATGTTGGAGCACTCTCTCGGGCTACTTCTGGAAGCCCTGCCTGGCCTGAGACAGGTCCACCCTTGAGACACTGTCCTATGGAAAAGGAAGTTCGGGGAACAATGAGTTATAATTACAAGGGAGACTAGAGGGCTGAGAAGCTGGGAAACAGCTGACATCTCTGCCTGAAAGCAATTCAAGGTTAGCTTCCCTTGTGCTAGGTTGGCTCCTGAAGCCTCAAACACTGCCTTCTCTCCCCCTGTAAGTCACCACCAAATGCCAAAATGTGTCCACTCATGTGCTGCAACTCCTGTGTATTGATGGGAATTTACAGCTCAGAGACCAGCCTCTTCATACATTCTGCCAAGTATCCTGGCATCCCAGCTCCCTTCTAATGCAACCTACTGAGATGTCCTGCAGGGACCTGTGAAGCCCAGGGGGACCTTACTGTCAACAGGCAGAGACTTAAATCAAGAAGCTTCAAGGGGGTGCACAGAGATGCTCAGAGAAAGCAGGGGAACACTGGGGCCTGACCACAATGACAATGTCTGAGTCAAAAGTCAAAAAGTCATTCACATGCCAGGGGCCATTTCCTCCGTCTCACCCCCACCCCGCTCCACTGGAAGTCAATTCTCCACAGTGCTTGGTGAGTCAGCCATGAGTACTTTGATTATGGCTCAGCTGATGTCATTCAAGAGAGCAGGGGGGTCACCCACTGCATCAGAGGAAGAGACATTTGGCTGAGACAGGTCCACCCTTCAGCCCTCTGGGGAGCCTGACATTTCCAGGACAGGGAAAACAAACTTCCTCTTAAGAAGGAATATGCTCTCAGTGTGGGAAAAAAAAAAGAGAGCGAGAGGATGGAGTGGGTCAATACGTACTCACCCTTGGCTGAAAGCCCACAATCAGGGAAATTTATGTCCTTTTAGAAAAGGTGAAAGCATCAAACTGTCCTCTGGTTCAACAGCAGATCAAGTCCTGCACGTACACAGAGGAAAACGTAGTCTTGACTCAATAGATGGCTGTGCCAAGTAACCTTCTCACTCCCTTTCAACTAAGCTTTCTTCTCTCAAGTTAACAGTCTGAACATGGAACATCTGTCTATTGAAAGTCTACCTAATGTTTGGCATGAGAGCCATCCTCGGTGGTGGGGAGAGAGGACTCAGATACAGCAGGGCCATAATACAGGCTATTGTTGCTACAGTGAACGTTGAGTTCTTTGTTCTGCTGCTCTCTTTAAATGGATTACAGTATTTGAACCTCAACAATCTTGTGGGTGGGTACTATTATTTTCTCCACTTTATAAATGAGAAAGCTAAGACTGAAAGACTAAGTAATTTATATGAAATCAAACAGCAAGTAGATGGAGAAGCCAGGGTTCGACCCCAGGCAGCCTGGATCAGTGCTTTCCAATGGGACTTTCTGCAGTGATTAAAATGTTCTTTATTGCACTAGCCAGTATGGTAGTTGCCCTCCACATACAGTTAGTGAGCACTGGTGATGTGATTAGTGCAACCAAAAAGCAGAACGCTAAACTTTTATTAATTTTAATTACCTTAAATTTCAACAGCCACCTGTTGCTAGTGGCTACCATATTGGACAGCTTAGATCCAGACTGACTCAGAACCAGTGTATTTAACCAGATGCTTAATGATGATAAATAGGATTGACCCTCACTTTCTTTCAAACGATGGCAAGGCAAATTACAATATCAACATATCCTTGAAGGGGAAAAAAGTTTCCACGTGCCTATAGGGAGCATGAAGGGAAGGGCATCATTGCGGTTGCCAAGAAGAGAATGCAGATATACAGGTATACCTAGTCCTCTCCTGCAGGTATTGAAGGCACATGCCTTTGCCTCACCTATCTCACCTGTCTCCCTGTCCCCATCCAGCCACCACTCTGACCCCTGGTCCTAAGAGAGTGCTCCTTTTTCAGATGAGCACCAAGGAGGATGCCAGAGAAAGATGCACCCCAGGAATCTCTACTTACTCACACTCCAGAAGTCAGAGACTTACAAAGTTGAGTACCAAGGTATAACACAAGATGTGTGTGAGAGCACAATGGATTTCAGGGCAAGAAACAAGGATAATAAATTTCAACTGGGTAACCTGCTAGAGATGGTATTTGGAGAAAGACAAACTTGAGCTAGGCTGAAAAAAACTGAGTGAACTTAATCACAGGACAGGAAATGACATTTGAGGTGCGGCAAGAAGCAGGAGCACAGAGACCAAGGTGAGTGAGTGCAGGCATGGTGAGAGGTTGTGAGAAGTCAATCCAAAGAAAGCAGCAATCCGAACAGGTTTGTGCCATAGGGTGGTGTTAACTGTTTGGCTAGTCTTGCCTCACCTCAATGTTGGGAGCTCTGCTTATAATAACTTTGTTCTCAAAGATCCAGAAAAGAACCTGGCAATCAGTCCAACCTGAAAAATTGATTTAAATATATAGATTTCAGAGACTACTCCTAAAGATTCCTAGGACTAGGGTGTGGACCAGAGTCAGTTTCCTTTTATCTTGTTAACCAGCAAATGAACCACAGATTTTAGCCACCCGCTTCTCCAACCAAGAGCCTACTCAAATGCCCTAGCCAGTATGGCTCAGTTGGTTGGAGCATTGTCCTATAGACCAAAAGCTCAGGTTCAATTCCCAGTCAGAGCACATGCTTAAGTTTTCGGTTTTGTCCCAGGTAGGGCGCATATGGGAGGCAACCAATCTATGTTTCTCACATCACGTTTCTCTTCCTTTCTCTCTCCCTCCTTTCCTGTCTCTCTAAAGTCAATGGGCATGTCCTCTGGTGGGGATGAAAAAAACAAAACAAAACAAAAAAGAAGATCCTACTCAATTGTCAGAAGTGAGTGTTTTCAAAACTGTCATTTTAAAGCTGCCTGGGAAGAATAGCCCAGACACCTTGCGGAAGCTGTTCTGAGAGGTCAAGCTCCCTTCAGGAGGGGAGCCTTTCAGGGACAGGGAAAGGGTGGGGACAGCCAAAAGCAGCAGAACTCCAAGGGGCCACACCAGAATTAAAGACATCATCACAGAAAATTTTAAATAGATTCTCTGATTCCTTCATTTACAGTTGAGTAGCATGAGGCTTAGAAATGAGAAGCTACTCATCCAGTTCACACACCATCTCTTCCTTCAATGTTGACTCCAGGTCACCACCCAAAACAACAAACCCCTTTCTTTGGACCCTTTCTTACTATTTTTATTAAACCATTTTACTGAAAAGTGGGCATTTATCTTCTGAGGACTGTGTCCTTTATTGTATTAGCTCAACATTTTCTAAAGGCTCCAAGAGATCCAGAGAAAGATAAACCTTAGCCTACAAGAGAGATGTGAGCACTTATTAAAAGGGAAAAGTTGAAATCTGTTCATGTTTGCCATCCCTGTGGGAAAAGAGTGGAAGGGAGTCTTGTTTTCACTTAACATTTCCTCCTGGTGAACACAGGGCCTCTTCTGTCATGGTCTCCCAGCCAAGTCACCACACTGCCCTTCCTCTCCTTTTGAAGGACACCTGCTGCTGACAGCACCCTTCACCCACCCAGCTCAGGCATTCCAGTGTGACAGGATATAGAGATCCACCAGCCATAAAGGCATTATTCATTACTCTTTCAGTTTGTGGTCAACACAGCCCTGTGCATGCCTCGCATATCTAACATGCTGGGCACCTCGCAGAGGCCTAGCACCTTGAAAGTTGAGAAAAGGTGGACCCCAGACATCTACAGGCCTGATAATGAGGCTTTCCACTCACCAGTAGTGTCTCCAATCCCTCCCAACATATATTGTACACGTACCTTCCCATCCTCACCCCACATCACCACTTTATAGGATGGAAAAAAACATGGACGTTTGGGACTTTAAAGATTTTATTAATTGTTTTTTAGAGAGTGGGAAGGGAGGGAGAAAGAAAGGGAGAGAAACATTGATGTGAGAAAGAAACATCAGTCAGTTGCCTCTCACACACACCCCAACTGTGCACCCCAACTGAGAATCTAGGCATGTGCCCTGACCAGGAATTGAACCAGTGACCTTTCATTTTGCAGTACAATGCCCAACCAACTGAGCCACACTGGTCAGGGTGTCAATTTGGAATTTTAAAGAGCATTCATCTAGCCCCATCATTGTGTAAATGAGAATGGAGGTTCATGAATTTGAAGGGATCCATTAAAGATCACACACTTAATCAGTGGCAGCTACAAAATCAACCACAGGTCTCCTGAGGTTCAACAAAGAACCATTCATTCCCCATTATCATTTGCGCATGTTGCATTAGGTTTAGGTCCTGACTTTGCAATTTATTTCCTGTATTCCTGAGGCTCTCCATGCTTCCATTCCTCTGTCTGGAAAATGGGAATTAAAACATCTACTCAACAACCCTTACAGAGATGGTAGGAAAATCAAGTGACACCGTGAAAATGAGAGTGTTCTGAAAAGTGGAAAATACTTTTATTTTAATTTTTAAAAATTTTTATCATAATTTCCCCATCTCAGATTTATCTTCCAACAACCTCCAAAGCAAAGTAGTGACTTTTTTTAATGTAGTTTTAAAATATAACATCTCAGAAAGAAACTGAGACAGAAAGACACCTGTGAAGCTCATCTGGTAGACAGGTTGTTTCTTACCTGGTGGAAATACCCAGGTTGTGAGTGTTTTTCATGACAAGGTGGTTCACAGGACAGAGGACATTGCTGGGGAGTGCAGGGAGGAATCATTCCACTAGGGTCATTAGTCACAACCATACCTTTCTATTTAAAAAATAGCCCTGGCTGGTAGCACAGTGGATAAGGCTCCGGCCTGCGAACCCAAAGTTTGCTGGTCTGATTCCCCAGCTAGGGCACATAACCAGGTTGCAAGCCAGGTCTCCAGCCAGGTCCATGGCTAGAGGCAGGTGAAAGGCAACCATACATTGATGTTTCTCTCCCTCTCTTCCCCTCTTCCTTCCTCTCTCTCTCTCTCTATGGAAATAATAAATAAAATATTTTTTTTAATAATAAAAATAAAGCCAGACTTTTCTGAACTTCAATTTTTTTTAATTTTTAAAAATAAAAAATTATCCTACATAAAAGAGAAAATGCAGCTCTCATTTTGAGCTGCTTTTAACTTTGTGATAGAACATGACAGGCACAAAGGGAAGTGTTCTGCTAGTCACAATCTTTACTCTAGAAATTAAGTCCCAGGGATTATCTGATGATGCTTTGTTTTTTCCTGCCCTTTCAGTCTGCAGGAAATAACTAAAGTTAGAAATACGGATTCCTAGGAGGCATTCTGATGGACTTGTGGGGCCAGGGAGATCGAGGACAGGCTGTTCCTGAGCAACGAGAAGGGACAGAGACCTGGTGCTTCAAAGCCCTGTTACCAACATCCCTCCCAGGCCAACGCTGGCCTCACAGCAGCACAGTGGTGCATGTTTTCCAATAAGAAAATATATCGCTAGGCATTTAGTAAAACCAGGGTTTATGATCCACTTAAATGGGACCAGTTTTATTATTGTTCCCTTGTAAGATTTTTTTTTTCCTAAAGAAGAGCACTCATTCATTTCAACCACCGCCTTTGGATATTTTGAAATCTTCTACTGATATTGCTTGTTACATAACCTAAGTTCCAATACCAATCTTTGTCTGAAAGCAAACATTTATGAATAGTAAAATTGACCTAGCTCCTCTGTAAGGCAAATTCCAATACTATCCTGGAAACTTAGGTGATGATGTTGCAGAAAGAGGTTAGAACTTGAGACTGCTGACCCAGAGGGCCCATATTTTTCTTGTCTGTAAACTGGGATTCATCTTATGTGATGTGTATCTGCCTGGTTACTGGGTGCTGGCTGATACATGACAAGGATTCAGGTGAATTCATTTGTTAAGCATCTGAAGAGCCCAGTACAGTGTCTGTTACAAAATACACATGTTCAGAAAATAATATGAGCTCACATATATTGAATGCTTACTCTGTAATAGGCACTGTGAAAAGGGCTTTCCTTGTGTTATCTAATCCACCCAACAAGTCAATTATAGAGTCATTATTAATAGTCGTACTTTATAATAGATGAGAAACTGAGACATAAGAGGTTAAGTAAATTGCTCAAAAATCACATAGCTAATTAGTAGTGGACCTGAGGCCTCTAGCAGCCAGACTCCCAAGCCTATAGAAAACAAAGTTTGTCTTAAAACTGCCATACTGTACTGCCTCCCAGTCAACAAAGGAAGCTACCCTTTGAGTGAGATAGTACACCACCTTCAAAGAGGGGCAGCTTTGCAAAGTCAGTGTGTGTCAGATCTGAGTCAGTTAGTTTATACCTGAATGCCTCCAAAGTCTCGGTGGCTTAACATAACAGACATCTGCTTCATGCCACCTTGTGCTCATTTCTGTTGAGAACCCATTGGCCAGATCTGTCACCCAGACCCACCGAGCACCAGGAAGTGCAGAGGTGCATGTAAAATATTTAGCCCGCAATGACAATCAAGCCCTTGTGACTTGGGCAAATGACTCCCTTTCTGAGCTGCAATTTCCTTATTTCTCAAGTGATATAATTACACTATTGTCACTCAAGATCCATACCTGAATACTTTATGAATCTACCAGTGAATGTCCCTTATAAAGGACAAGTACCAAGACTACACTGGCACCCTTGGGAGGTATGGAAACACCTCTTGACATGATTTGAGGCAAGATTGTTCATGGCACAAGTCAAGTTTCATGTTTTGCTTGGATGGCAAACTTGGGGAGACTGTTTGCCAACCTAACGGAATGAGGTCAGCAGTTCATGGCAACTCCCAGGCCCTGGAGATGTTGGGAGCTTTTTTGTTGGTCTTCACACCTAATAAAAAGCAATTTCCTCTTTTCAAAAGGCACATTTTTTTTCTGTTTTGGAAGATTAGTGGGTTTTAGTTTTTGTTTAGCTTTTGCCTTTAAAATTAAAAGGACATTATCTTTTAAGGCTGAGGATGAGGGTAACAGGAAGCACATGCAGATTAGCCCAGAGCACAGAGCAAGGCAAGAGCAGAACAGGGACTGCAACCCCAGCCTCAGATGGGCCTCCTCCCCAGGCAGGAAATCATTCTGGGATAAAAATCCCTGCCAATGGTCCAGGATGAATGAGTGTTAATGGACTCAAACATAGATTTCACATCCTTTCAAACACACAAAGGAAAGGGGACCTGATAGAGTCTATTTTGGCTCAATCTACCACATTAAAAAAAGTGCCAGTTGAGACGTAACTCTGATCCAACCCAGAAGCCAGTTCTGCTCCATATCTTCCTGGGAGTAGAGCAGTTTTACCTTTTCTAGAAATAGGGTTGTGGGCAGGTAGGCCATGAGGGCCTTCCAGCTGTTGGCTGCCTCTGGACTGGAACACTAGCCCTGCACCCCAAGGTTGTGTCCACTCTATGTTATCACCCCCTGCCCACCATGCAGGCCCCTCAAGAAGCAACTGCACACCAATGAGACTACCTGGAAGAAAAAAGGAGGAACAGGCTGCTGTCCCCACCCACTGGCCTGGCTACATGAATAACTCCCAGATAGTCTAAAGGCCAAGCTGCTTACACCGCTTCCTTCATTCTCGTCCCATGTAACAGGTGGCCATCCTTGGAGCATTGTTCCCAGAGGTTTGAGGGGCAGCCGGGCTGACCCAGCTGTCTCCTAGGAATATTCCTTTAGGGATAGCTGATACTATCCCTAAAGTTTCACACTAGCAGTGACTGGAGGAGTGCTCAGTGCCCCTCCTTTCCCTCATTACTCCTGCCATGCAGCAGAGGGGCCTTAGCTTATACCACTCTTCATGATTTGAAAGTGCTTCCTTAATAGCTAGTATCTTGTTTAAATTTTTACAACAAACCTAGGAGCAGGTATGGGGAGGACAAAGATTATCATTCTCATTTAAGACAGGGGACCTGTAGCTCAAAAAGATCTGAGTGACCAGCCAGGCTTACGTGATGTTCATAGCCACCAAGTAAGTAGTGCATCTAGAACTGGAACAGGGCTGTTTTTGTCCCAAATCCAAGTTTCTTTAGGTGTTCAGAGAGCCTCTGTTGGGTGTTCTCCCCAGACGGTGTCCTGCTGAGGGCACAAGGACCCCAAAAGCTAAGTAAGTGCACAAGACCCATAAACAGAGGTCACATTTCTCATGTCAGGGAGAGGGCTGCCTGAAAGTGATTATAGGAGTAAAGAAAGCTGAAGTCAGAACAATCCAGACCCCAGGTCAGCAAGGTAGTTGCTAAATTGTTGAACTATAATAAAATCTTAGGTCATAAAGTCATTTCCAGAAACCACAAAAGCATTTTTCTTTAAACATGTCACTTATCCCCATTCAGAAACATTTGACTGGCCCCTATTATCTGTTTTGTTTTGTTTTGTTTTTAGCTTCTCTGCCACCTTTCCAGGGTCAGCTCAACCTTGTCATTGGATCCCAGATGGGGGAGCTCTCACTGTTGCTGGGCTAATTACCACACAAGCCACTTTCAGCCCCATCCCTGAGTCTTGCGCATGTCCTTCCTGGGTCTGCAGTGTCTTCCCAAGTCCTTCAAGGTGGAGTTCATGTCCATCCTGTCCAAGAAGCTTTGCCTTGCCATTCCAGTCCTTATTGGTTCCTCTCCCTTTTCAGATCCTAGAGTACCTAGAGTTTGAATGGTATTTGAGATCTGTCCAGAAGGTATTCAGCCATGTAATATGAAATATAGAGAAATTTATTGAAGAAGATAGAAGATACAAGAAACACTGTACATAGGACAATGATACTTCAGTCCCCTTCAAAGTAGGCACCTTAGGATCTCACATAGTTTTCCTAATCACCATCAGTTGCTCTATCATATTTTCCTGAATCTCATCAACAGTCTGAACTCTCTTCCTTCTCAAAGGTGATTTTATTTTGGGGAAAATCCAGAAATCACAGGGCACCAAATTTGGGTTGGCAGTGGGCTGAGTTACCTGGGTGATTTGATATTTTGCAAAAAAACTGCATGTAATGTAATGCTTAAACAGGCATGTTGTCATGATGAAGATGCCAGTCACCAGTTACCCATAGCTGCAGTCTTCTGAATTATCCAAGTACTTTCCATGGAGGAAAATTCAAGTTAATGCAAATTTTGATGCAGATGTATTGTTCCACTCGGTCATTTTGAATGAGACAGCTACACAGTACACATGCTCACTCAACAGCGTTTACCACTCCAACTGGCTAATACAGTGAAGTTGTCATTGTTCATGCCTGCACATTCTAGTCCACTCTCCTTGGCTGCCAGGTTACATGGATGTCACCCAAACCACTTTTGTTATACTATAACAGGGAGGGGGGGTCTCCCCAAAAGTCCCCACAGCCCATGGCTTGAGGGATGGGAGAAAGAGATAATATAGCTTTTAAGGTACTTCGCATATCAATGGCAGGCTGATAGCTTGGGCTGGCAAAAGGGTGGATGATTCTATTTAAGATACTTTGCATATCAATGACAAGGGTATAGCTGAGCATTCCCTGAAGGCGAGAGCCAGAAGGGAAGGAGCCAGCAGTACCAAAGAGGGCCTTGCCATTTGAAAGGATGAAGAAGGGTCCCGTTCACCAAGAGAAGACGCATAATGGAAGGAGCATGTTAGAGGAGCATAATGGAGCAGCAGGTTGTAGCAGCCATATGAGAAGAGATAGCCATGCAGTTTGCAGTCAGGATTTGGCCATACGACCCGGGCTGATAAGAATGCAGGCATGCTACTACTCTAATCATGCCTACTCCAGCTGACTCTGAAGCCACTGAGGATTCTACCTTGCAGCCCCAGACTCTATCTTGGACTCTTGGAACTCAAGATGTATGGAAAGAACACTCTCTTAGGACTTGTGCCTTTCCCAGACTTTACCATGATACCATGTAACTTGGCACAGGCTTTCCTGGACTATTATATGGAGGCTGATGATAACATACCCCAGATTCTGAAAGAGAGAGCTGACAGATAGGGAATGGGGAACCATTGGGCTTGGTTTTGGTTTTATAGTTTTTTCTCAACACTAATTATTGGGTCTTACACCAAGATGCCATGTGAATGAGCCCCTCTTTGCTCAGGAACAGTTTTAGTGAACCCAGATGGGACCAAGGGAACCTATAGTCAGATCTCAGCCACATGGAGAAGACTGACCCCTGGCATATGGCTACAGGGACTTACTTCCCAGTCTCAGGGATTCACCCTTCACCCCAGTTGAAGGGGCCAGTCTCCAGGGATGACACAATGGTATAAGAAAACAGGTTTGGAAAGGAAGAGAACCCCTAAGCTCTGTGAGCCAAACCCACATGCATGTTGGGGATCAATGAGCCACATGGGCACTCCACCATTTGGAATAAATCATGTGAGTGCTCTACCATGAAAGATGTCACATGGGTGTTTTGCCATCTTGATTACTCCATCACCTTGGGTGATGCCACATGTGCTGCCATCTTGGAAGTGGGCAAGGTAGAGGCCTAGGTGCACTCCTCAGGGAATGTGCTATGTGGGCATTATGCCAGTTGGGTTCTCTGTGCAATTGGATTCTGATAGGGATGGTTCTGATCCTGAAGTCCATGAATAGGTGTCCAACAGGATTAGTCCTGGTTCTGAGGGTCCAAGGATGACCATCCAAGCTCTGTATGCCATGGCCCAACATCCAATGGGGATCACTCTGGGAGCCATAAATAGGGCTCTGAGTGAGAACTTCCTGGGCTTAAGGGGGCCACTGAATAAATGGATCTGGAAAAGAGACAGACTCTTTAAAGGAGATGGCCATCCAAGCCTTGGGAGGCCACTAGTCAGAGGTTGCTGTTTAGCTCTCTACCACCATGCAGAGGTCCAGAGGCCAGTATTGGATAAGGAGCATCAGAGTTCTGAGAGGTCATAGTTTGAGGGGCACAATCCACAGCATAGGTGGGAAATAGATGTGACCTCAAAGTTTATCTTTGAGATGGAATTGTGGATTCAAGCCTTGTTCCCAGGTTGCCCAGATTTTTCTGTCCATTGTTTTGGGCCTGTGGTACTTCCAATCCAACAGGGACTATCCTGTGTTGACTCTTACGGGGAGCCTAATGGATAGTCTGATGGACTAGAAAAAGCACAGCCATTCTCCAATGAGTAAGGAGGAATTGGATTTTTACTGCAACACTGGACTACATATGCTTTGTCTATGGAAAAAGATGGTCCATGTATTTATTGTTCCCTAGATTGCAAAACCATCATGGAGTTGGGACTGTATTGCCTATGGTTTGGAAAGTGGGATGAGACCATACATGTCTATGCATTCAGGTCATTCAGGGTGTTTACAAGGTCTGAGCTTTAGGAAGCTGCCAGATGTCCCTGCAAATTGAGGGTCTTTTAGTGGAAAATCAATACCCATGGGAAAGGGAAAGCTGGACCTTTACTCCAGAAGGAGAATTGAAATTCCTCTTCCAAAAAAGGACAGTGAACCCCAACCCAGGGTGACAGTATTTTTTTTTTACTTTATTCGTGTGCTTATAAATCTAGGGACTTTTAGCTGCCAGATACTGAGTTTAAATATGGTCCTTTCCAGTGTGGAAGAAAACAAGCATTGAAAGTGGGTTGTGGTTAAATCTGAAGGAGTAAAATGTATTTAGAAAGTTTGTGAATGTTGCATGTCTGTGGAAACTTGTAAAGATAATGGAAAGGGTGTGAAAGTTTTTGAATCTGGAGAAAAGGAAACCTCAGCTGCTTATTTTCTGATCTTATGGAGATGTGGTTTGAACCTTGCTGTTTTGGATACATTAGGAATCCTCTGTTCAGCTTTTTGACCAATGAGACCTAGGAAAGGTTGCCTGTAAATCGGTTGGGGAGAATGCCTTTGTCATTTGGGACTTAGGAAGGATCATTTGGTGCCAGTGGAATTCAACATGGGGCAAGAGGGCATGTCATGTCACTGCCAGGAGACAAGTGAGTGTGGCTAGTGGGCAAAAGGGTATCTCTACCATTAAATCAATGGGCCATGGAATGCTGATGAGTATGCCAGCTATGGGCGAAAGGGCATGCCTCTCCCAGGAGATGTACTGCACTGGTGGGCGAGAGAGTGCTTAAATGAGACAAGATTCCAGAGCTGCTTCTAGTCCCTTCTTTTGGAATTTTGTTTTTGCTCTGAATTTTGCTCTGTTTTGTTTTGGAATTCTCTCTGTCTGCCTTTGACTAGTAAAACCTAGGAAAGGCCACCTGTAACCAGTTGAGGAGAATGCCTTTGTCACTTGGGACCCAGGAAAGGTCACTCAAGGCTGATGAACATTCCAGCCTGGGCAAGTGAGCATGTCTCTGCCAAACCAGACTGATAGGGCACATCTCTCTAAGAGGCCAATAGAGATACTGGTGAGAGAGCACCCTAGCTCTGTCTGTGTTTTAAATTATTGCTCTGTTTATGCTCCAAAAGGAAAATTAAGGTTTCCCAGAGAAGGTTAAAACTTCACATGTAGGAAAGTGAACAGAAGAAAGTATAAGGCATGGAGATGCAATTTTAGTGAATATTAGAAAGACAGGGCTTTCCCATCATGCTTTACATTTTTCTCCCTACCTGATCCCTCCAGAATTTGGAATTCTGGGGAAGTAAATAATGACTTTGTGTTTCCTTGCATGAAACTAATAAGACCAATTGTTAATAGCGGTTTTATCAACCAAGACTTTAACTGGAATGTCATGCCTGAAGGAGGCATGCCTGGGCTCTGATTGTTATTAGAAAGCCCTGAGAAATTGGAATTGACTTTTGAAGCTAATTAAATCCCACAAGAAAAAGCCTGGTACCTTGGTTGGTTCATGGCAATCTTTCCAGGAAAGGAACAAAGGTTGCTTTCCTAAAAGATGGCTAGCAGAAACATAAGGCACATTGGATAGTCTCAAAGACTTGAGAGAAGCAGGTGGTACAGGCAAGGTCAAATGGCAAGTGTGTGTCCTGAAGGGAGGACTAAAGAGTCAATCTAAAGGTTCCTTGTGAGTTCCAGCAAAGTGGACTTAAAGATCATATGTGATCAATCATTATTCTTGGTTGTGTTTATGCCAATAAACAGGAAAAATTAAAACTGGACTTAATACTATCTCTTTAATGACAAGAGAGTGATCTTAAGAAGAAAAATCATGACTTAAGGAAAATCACAATGCTCAGTGGTGGACTATAGACCAGTACAGCTGTCTTCAAAGTTTGTTTTCATTTGAAAGTTGAAACTGGGTTCATGACATCATCAGAGATGCTCAATTTACAGGCAAGAAGGATCTGTCAAATTGCCACTGTTAAATGTCCTGCCAGCAAAGACCTTGCAATTAGATGTCTTCCCAGAAATACAGTCTCGTGGACTCAGAGACTGATTTGTGGGTTGTTGTGTGAATTAACATGTGTGTTCTTCATTCTGTTTTCACAGGGCATAAGCCTATGATCTCATTACCTGAGTGATTGGTGCAATATAGGCCTCACTTAAGAAGCCCATCTGCATCTCACCTTCTAAGACCCAATGCTTTGGCTGAACTAAGTGAATGGGTTGGTAGAGTATAGGATGGTCTGTGGGTTTAAAAACTGATTATTCTTTTCTGCCCTCATGGTTTGGACAAAAAAGGGCCCAGAAGTCAGAAAGGGAGAATTTCTAAAAATATTCCCCTCAGCCAAGCTTATAGGAAAAAGGACTTTGAACAGGTGTGACACACTTTCCACATCTTCCCCCAGTGAAGCCATGTTTTCCTAATAGGGGACACGGAAGAGAATTGGTGCCTGCCTTGGTCATTTAGTGGTTACAATGTTAATTATGCCTTTTAACCCTATTGTCAAATCTGTTGCCTCCAAAATGCAACAAGAATGCCAATTATCCAGCAGCACCAGATTTTGGACATCAAACATGTCCCTCCCCAGGGACAGCCAGCTGCCTGGTCTCTGCAAGGTCCTTCCCCATGTGTGAAGGACACCCTCTGCTTCACAACTCCACACTGTTAAGAATCTCTAGGCCCCAGGAGTAAGTAGGACCACAGCCAGGACCAACAGGAAGCAGTGCCAGAAGATCATGAGACCTTTGACCATTGTCCTTTGTAGGATTATAAAGGGTCCAAAGCCTAAAGGGGGGACTGTAACAGGGTGGGGGGCCTCTCCAAAAGTCCCCAAAGCCCATGGTTTGGGGGATGGGGAAGGAGATAATACAGCTTTTAAGGTATTTTGCACACCTATGGCAGGCTGGTAGCTTGGGCTGGTAAAGGGCAGATACTGTTTAAGATACTTTCCACATCAATGACAAGAAGATAACTGAGCAACCTGACAGAGCAGCAGGTTGTAGCAGCCATGTGGGAAGCAGCTGTGCAGTTTTGTGGTCATTATTCATCATTGGGACATGGGCTGGTAAGAAAGCAGGCATGCTACTACTTTGATCATGCCCATTCCAGCTGATTCCTAAACCACCAAGTACTCTGTGTCGCAGTCCTAGACTGTCTGGACTCTTGGAACTGGGGGCATATGGAAAGAACATTTTCTTAGGACTCGTGCTTTTCCTGGACCTCACCATGATCCAGTGTAACATGGCACATGCTTTCCCGGACTACTATGTGGAGGCTGATGACAACATACTCCAGATCCTAAAGGGGAGAGCTGACAGATAAGGAATGAGGAACAACTGGGCTCAGTTTTGGTTTATAGCCTTTTGGGGAGCAAAGAAAGTGCTGGGTCTTGGGGGAAAACAAGACTCTGAGCAGGAGTGTGCTGAAAGCCCTCCCAAGGTTGGAATATTGTAAATAAAGACCCATTTTTTTCTCAACACTAATTGTTGGGTCTTACACCAAGGTACCTCATGAACGAGCCCCTCTTTGCCCAGTCACAACATTAACAATGGCTAAATGTTTTTTGGACCTCGTGACCTCATGAGCTTCCACTGCCCCAAGTTGTTTTCTCTTATTTCATGCATGTTGACCAATTATCCTCGGTTACACCAGAAGATCAAGAACAAAGCTCTAGCCTTTTCCTAAACCCCAGAGCACTGGCATAAAGCTGACAACCTATAAATATGGCATGCAACTGCTTGTCATTGAAGTAATGGTGGCCTCTGGCTTCATTATCTGCAGAGGAGTCATGCCAAAAAGCTTCTACAAGTCTATTGGGCACCTATTTTGCAAGACACAGTGGGCATTTTCTGCATCTGAGGGCACACTCATGTATGTAGCTCCAACCCCACAATCTACTGGAGGATCCCAAAACCTGCTTTTTAAAAATCCGGAGATTAAAGAAACCACCAGCATAAATTCATAGACTATGACATTGCCTGCAGGAGAAATACTAAGGCCTGCCTTTTGTATTCCTGGAAAATAAATAGCACCTCATTCACACCTTCTCACAAAGAACTGGGAAAGGTGGCTGGATTTCTTTATTTTTCCTTTTAATCCAGAAATCCTCAAGTGAGTAAAAGTCTCTTCTGTAAAAGAGAAAGTGAGACCCAAGGCGGTCTGCACACTTCTCTTGGAAAGGCTTGTGTTTATTCTCAGCGAGCCTGCCTATGAAAGGATGATAGATCAGATTAAGTTCAAGTTTATGGTCTCAAAATGTCAAACAATAATGATAGGGGCACACCTTTAAAACAGCAAATCTTAAAATGAAAGGTTGGGGGAGAGGTAAGGACAGCAGGAGGTAACTTTGCAAGTGTGAGGTGCCTTTAGAAATGGAGAAAGCCAGGTGACTGCGTCAGAATAACCAGGGAAGCCTATTACCAGGCAGGTGCCTGGGCCCCACCCCCAGGGACTCTGAAGGAAGGCCCAAAATCTGCATTGTAACAAGCTCCCCAGAACACTACTCTTTGAGGTGTACTATTCAAAAAACAGGAACAACAAAAAGGTATTGTCAGCATAAGAAACTTCCAAACCTGTAAGAACTTTTTAGCTTATTTGAGCCAAATTGATGACAAATCCTGGGGAATCAAAGCCTCAACAGGCTTTGATTCAGAAAAAAATGCACTGGAAAATGAGCAGTTTTGCAGCTTATTTTATACATTACAATCAAACGAGAAGACATAAGTGAGTTATGTGAAATCCACTTGTGATAGATTAGGGGGGCAGGAGAAGAGGGGAAACTCTGGGGTTGGATAAAGAGTAAAATGATAGACACATAATTCTTTTACACAAGTGGGATAACAAACAGTCAACAATTAACATAAGAATAACAATGAGAGGATTTGTGGTCTCTGCCTGGTATGGTGCCTGTGATTTGAGGGGTCAGGAAAAAGGAAATTTGATGTTCCAAAGGTATGTTATCTTACATGCAAAAAGATAGTAGACAGGCTCAGGTGAGGTAAAGGCCAGCTTTTGTCCAAAAAACTACCCTAGAACATGATGCCCACCACGACCTGATTTTAGGTATTAAGTTTTAGTCTCAGACCATCCTCTGTGGTTATTTTATTTTTTTAAGGTTTTATTTATTATTTTTAGCGAGAGGGGAAGGGAGAGAGGAAGGAGACATCAATGTATGGTTGCCTTTCACCTGCCTCCAGCTTACAGACCTGGCTGGAGACCTGGCTTACAACCTAGTTATGTGCCCTGGCTGGGAATTGAACCAGTGACCTTTGGGTTCACAGGCCGGCACCTTGTCCACTGTGCCACCAGCCAGGGCTTGTGGTTATTTTTGGTCTCCAAGTTTGCAAAGGGGCAGCGCAGACCTCCCCTGAGGCCTTTGTCGGTTTTAGTATGTAGTCCCTTTTCATCTACAGCATGGAGGCTTAGTGTTGCAAAGAACACTGAAGTAGTTAGAGAATTTGAGTCCAAGTTACCTGCAGACAGGTATTAACAAGATAATTCACATATTTGCAGATATACTGGGCTGGTTTTCAAAATGAGCACATTTGCATGAACACTTGTATACCAGTATTTGTCCAGCTTTATGCCACTATGCTGGTATGTAGGAGAAGGCTAAGGTTTGGTTCTTGACCTTTTGGTGTATTTGAGGAGAATCAATCAACAAACATGAATTAAGAGAAAACAACATGGGGCAGTGGAAGCATCTATTATCCAAACGGTAGGCATTGTAGGAACGCAGAAGAGAAAAGAACCAAAGCGGACTAGGGCAGAAAGGCAAAGCTTCTTGCACAAGATAGACATGAACTTTACCTTGAAGGACTTGGGAGGACACTGCATGCTCAGGAAGGACATGAGCAAGGCTCAGGAATGGGGCTGAGAGTGGGAATTAGCTCAGCAATCCAATGTTTGTTCTGATTAGCCAGGGCCTGTGCTGTGCCAGTTGTTAAATATTGCACTTGTCACCCTGCATGGATACATTAAAAGCAGCTGAATATCAACCACAATAGTTCTCAAAAATATTTAAAAGCCTATCTGTACAAATGACAGATTTACAAATATGCACAGCAAAAGACTTTATGCAAATGAAACATTTGGAAGCTATTTAAGTGTTTGAATGTTTTTGTTTCTTCATATCATGGCTTCATATCATGAAATGTTTGATTTATAAAAAGTAGAAGGCAACATATGTGACCATGTTTCCATCTAAAATGCTGAGGTCTCTGAGCCTATTGGCTGCTTCCCTCAGTTCTTCATGTCCCAAGGGAAGCCAGCACTGTCTGGGTGCTGTCCCCACACCAGGAGATCAACAAGTGCTCTCTGCCCTGCCCCAGCCTGGGTCCCCAATGAGGGTGCCCAGCACCGTCCTCCTTCTCAGCCTCCTTCCCTTATGTTCCACCCCTGCCCCACTTTGATCCGACCCTCCTTCATCATCACCATCAGTTTCTCTAAACGTCACTGGGCCTTAGAAAAATTACACTACAGAAGCCAAACAGATAAATAAACTCTGATCCCAGACTTCAACAAGGTCAAGCTTATTAGTCTCAGGGGAATGTTTATCTTGGAGAAGAGCAACTTCAGATCTGGGGTCATTATTTGGGGAGGCTGCTGAATCAGTCCATGGTCAGGCTACAGGGAGGAGGGCGAGCAGGCACAGTGCTAGCCCAGTACCCAGGGGGAGCCAATCCATAAACAGCATCTCTCTGACTTGTCTTGCTTCTGGTCCTGCTGAGAAATGGGACAGAAACCTATCTTTAAGGGGACACTAAGTTACCAGCTTTATGGCTGGTATTACTGATAAATGTCACAGTAGAGAATGTGACTTTTACATGAAACAAATGGGCTTCCCAGTGATGGATCCCAGATTGTCCAGGTTTGACTAGCTGGTCACAGAAAAACACTCTCCTGGTCTTAGCGCTGACAGCCTCCCAACCCAGGAAACCCATCAACCCAAGCAAGTCAGGACTACTGGTCACCTGGGCTGTGCCAGGGCGGACTGCCCACATGGGATGGGGTGGGTTGTACTTCCTGTGGACAGCTCCCTCTGTTACCCAGTTTCTCTTTCCAAACTGACCAGTCAAATTAAGTCACTAGAGGAAAAAAGTATTAAACTAGTGATTCTCTCAGCACATGGCAGAGGAAATAAAAAAGCATTACTTTCCAACACCAAGTATGTATAATTAATATGACCAACACACAAAAACCCCTTCACAATCCAATGGGAATTAGTGAAAGTCTGAACTATATACTAATTTGAAGAGAAGTGTAATTTTATGAATTTTATTCAACTCAAACTAGTATTTAAACTATCATTTAACGATAATTATATTGTAATAAAACTTACACGCTATAATGGTGCCCCTGGTTGATAAGGCCATGAGATCAGTTACTCATGGGAAAAAGTAATGTGTGTTATTTACTGCCTGAGCATTCAGTCTCTAGTATGGCCATTTCACCACTGTGGTTACCAGAAGTTTCCAGAATGTGATTGCTCTGAGTGAAGACACAGCAACATGAGTGCAGGGTTTCCAGCAGACCTACAATGGACATGTAGTGTGAGAAAGAAGCAAAGCTCTGCAATTTTACAAGACTGAAATTTGGAGGTCCTTGTTATCATATCATAACTAACCCTCCTATCCTGTATCATAGCAACATCCTAAAACATGAAGAGAAAAAAGATTGGAAGGAAATGTTAATAGTGATTGCCTCTCTGAGGTAGAATTTCAGGTCTTTCATTTCTAGCTCTTTGGACTTTTTGTACTTCTGAGTTTTACTAAATTTTAATCTATAATTTAAAAAATTTTTTTTTAATTTTATTGTTGTTGTATTACATCCATCCCCCTTTTGCTCCCCTCTGTCCCCCCACCCACCCACCCATTCCCCACAAAGTCAATCCCACCTGTTGTCCATGTCCATGGTTCCTTTATACTAGGTTCTTGTCTAAGCTGCTCCCCATCTTTGCCTCTACCTCTCCCTCCCCCCTACCCCGTTCCCCTGACCACTGAAGGCCTATTCCTTGTATTCATATACTTGGTTCTGTG
>PVIW01004895.1:0-11066 GCA_004026585.1 Noctilio leporinus
ACTCCATTGGATGTTCCTTCCCCCTTTGTCAAATATGAGTTGACCATAGAGTCCTGGGTTAATTTCTGGGCTCTCTATTCTGTTCCATTGATCTATATGTCTATTCTTATGCCAGTACCATGCTGTTTTGATGACAGTAGCCTTGTAGTATTGTTTGAAGTCCGGTATTGTGATTCCTCCTACCTTGTTCTTCTTTCTCGCAATCTGATTTTTAAGATTGATTTTAGTATGCACTTGAGGTTAGCATGAAGAAATTTAAATTAAGTATTTATTGGAAAAATGACAATGGAAAAACTCTGTGAATAACCAGAGAGGGAAGGAAGGCAGTTAGGTAAAAAGGGGCAACACAAACCTGGTGTGTAAGTCTTAGGTCTTCCAGTGACCAGCTAAATGAGTGTTTCCTCATTTGTTAGATGGGAAGCATCCTTCTCTTGAAGGCTTGTTGTGGTGCTAACTAAAGTTACAAATGAGAAAATGTCTAGAGAGAAATGCACCATGGATATTTTATGTTCCGTCTTCCCTAATAGGTCTAATAGGCTTATTGCTTTTTTTTTTTTGGCTGGGTATAGTGAACTTTATTGACAGTACATGACAAGGTAGGGCAGCTCTCTAGGCTCCTCCCCTCATTAGGGGGTCTAGGATGAAAACTGGAGGTCAAGAGATTCTCAGTGTTGGGGGATTGATTTGGGGCAGACACTGCCCAGCAGCTGAGGGCCTCTCTTTCTGTGGCTGGGGCTGGTGGTCCAGGGAGCTGTTACTCCTTGGTGGCCATGTGGACAATAAGGTTCACCACCCTGTTGCTATAGCCAAATTCATTGTCATATCAGGAAATGAGCTTGACAAAGTGGTCACGGAGGGCAGTGCCAGTCTCAGCATCGAAGGTGGAGGAGTAGGTGTCATTGTTAGAGTTACAGGAGACAACCTGGTCCTGAGTGTAGCCCAGAATGCCCTTGAGGGGGCCCTCTGCTGTCTGTTTCACTATCTTCTTGATGTCATCGTATTTGGCAGCTTTCTCTAGGCGGCAGATCAGATCCACAATAGACACATTGGTAGTGGGGACATGGAAGGCCTTGCCAGTGAGCTTCCCATTCAGCTCAGGGATGACCTTGCCCACAGCCTTGGTAGCAGCAGTATGATGTTCTGGGCAGCCCCTTTGCCATCACACCACAGCTTCCCAGAGGGGACATTCACTGTCTTCTGGGTGGCAGTGATGGCATGGGCTGTGGTCATGAGTCCCTCCACAATACCAAAGTTGTCATGGATGACCTTGGCCAGGGGTGCCAAGCAGTTGGTGGTGCAGGAGATATTGCTGACAATCTTCATGGAGTTGTCATACTTGTCCTGGTTCACAACCATCACAAACATGGGGTCATTGGCAAAAGGGGCAGAGGTGATGACCCTCTTACCTCCACCCTTCAAGTGAGCCCCAGCCTTCTCCATGGTAATGAAGACACCAGTGGACTCCACAACATATTCAGTACCAGCATCACCCCATTTGATGTTGGTGGTCTTTTGCTCCTGGAAGATGGTGATGGACTTTCCATTGATGACAAGCTTCCTGTTCTCAGCCTTGACTGTGCCTTTGAACTTGCCAAGAGTAGAATCACATTGGAACATGCAGACCATGTAGTTGAGGTCAATGAAGGGATCATTGATGGCAACAGCATCCATTTTGCCAGAGTAAAAAGCAGCCCAGGTGACCAGGCACCCAATATGGCCAAATCTGTTCACTCCAACCTTCACCATTGTGTCTCAGGGTTGAGGCTGGCACTGTGCAAGAAGACGTGACTGTCCATTGAACAGGAGGAGCAGAGAGCCACTCTTTTCTTTGTAATGGTGATAAATACCATCCATCTCCAGAACTTTTTCATCTTTCCAAACTGAGACTTTTTACCCATTGAACAACTCCCCTTGCCCCACTTCCACCAGCCTCTGGCAACCAGCACTCTACTTTCTGTCTTTATGAACCACTCTCCTCTAAAGACTTCATATAACAGTCTTACTGCTCTTTGAAATAGCAAATCTCCATTATTATAAGAGCTTCAGTACTTTATCAAATTGTCATTTTTTAAAATGGTGTCTCTGTCCTCTATGCTTTACCTTACATCTTGCTGTGTACCATGGCAAGCTCCATTAAAATAAAACTATGTATTAAAGTTTAAAGGACATTCAGATTACCTTTTTCCTCTCCATTTCTGCAGTGTGGTTAAACGTACCACACCCATTTTTCTCTGATGATCTTGGGGAAAAGCTGGGTGACTCCAGGAGCAGTGGGGAGAACCAGAGCATGAGGAAGCAGCTTGGTAGGATGAACATGGGGTTTTACAGCAGATCCGCTTTGTCAGTGAGATGGTTTCTACTTCACTGGTTCAGGCTCTCATTTCTCCACTTGTAACATGATGTCCTTCTTCTGTGCCCACTTCCTTTCCAGGTGGTTTCATTCTAAAATGGTGAAGGTGCTGCTGTTTCTCTCCTTGTTCAGTAACCGTTGCTATTTTTATTTTGTCTTCAGTAAGATATAAACGGCCATTCTTCTGCTATCCCAGCCTTACTGCTCCATCTCCCCAGATTCCCCTTCCTTGTCCTGGCTGCAGTGAGTCATTCACTGGGCCTTTAATTGCAGTATTTTCCATACTAAAGCTATTCCTCCTGCTGAGATCTGTCTTTGAAGGCTCAGGTCTCATATCCCTTAAGAGGCATTTTCTTTCTTGTCTCGCAGCTCACCCTTTGCAGACTAAACCATCCCCTGCTTGTGCCAGTTTTGCAGCAGACTTTTCTCCTGTGGAACTTAACATGTTGTATCTCATCTATTTTTATGTCTCTGACTCTCCAGTCCTGCTACATTATCCTTGATTGCAAAGTCTGTCCTTTTTTTTTTTTTTTTTTTTTTAATCTTGTATTATCCCCACACCCTGCACAGTTCCTAGCCAATAAGAATCACAAAGTCTTTGTTCTACCAGTGAAGGTCAGGATTCTATAGAAAATAGGAATTAGTTTAACACATTGTTCTAAAATTTCCTCCACACTTAATTGCTTATTGAACAAAAGAGAAACCCCCAAAGCAGTTATTTATGCTCTGGAAATTGATGTATTGTGTGGTTTTGATGTGCTTTTATACGTAGAGTACTCTTGAAAGGGGGTTACTGAGTTAAATGCTTTTAATGTCAATTCTTCAGATATATCAGATTGATATTCTGGCCTCAAACAATATGCCTTGGGGATTAATGTGATAGTTGGCATCCTTAGTCATTTATGTCAGTGGAAGGTTAAATTTTGTTTACTTGACAAATTTATTTTTGGCACTGAGTACACACCAGTTATTGTGCTTGCTGTTTGGGAATATGATGGTGGGAAAGCAAGAGCTCTTTATATGAGATTCTGACCATCTTTTTACTCTTTTTCTCCTCTTTTCCTATACTTACCGTTAGCTTTTTGGATAAGTTTAAGTACAGAAGATGACTTAGAGAATACATGTGTTTCTTGCCCTTTGGTTCCCTCTGCTTTCTGGCTCAGGTCCTCAGCCTCTTAAAAGAGGGGTTATAGCAGGGAAAGAGTCAGAGCAGCTTTCTGGTACATGTTCCTAGGCTGCAGGAGAATCATGCCATTCCTCAAAGGGTTGCCCACATTATAACTGTCATTTCTGTGGCACTTTCTTTTTAGGTTCACTTTAGGTACAAACCCCATGTAAAGAGCCAGTGCTCCTACGCCTGTACCTCTCCTGCTAAGGAGAGGTCAGAAGTGAGGTGCAGTAGTCCCAGGTGCTGTCCCCATTTCACTGATGAAGAAACCCATGAAAATGATACAAGACTAATATTCATAAATCTGTTTTGTTTCTATATACAAATACCAAACTATCAGGAAGAGACATTAAGAAAATAGTTCAGCCCTGGCTGGTAGCACAGTGGATAAGGCGCCAGCCTGCAAACCCAAGGTCACTGGTTTGATTCCCCAGCCAGGGCACATAACCAGGTTGCAAGCCAGGTCTCCAGTCAGGTTCGTGGCTGGAGGCAGGTAAAAGGCAACCATGCACTGATGTCTCTCTCCCTCTCTGCCTTCTCCACTCTCTAAAAATAATAAATAAAATCTTTATAAAAAGAAAACAGTTCATTCATAATTGCATCAAAAGAATAAAATACTTAAGAATAAATTTAACCAAGGAGGTAAAAAAGCTTTTCTCAGAAAAGTGTAAGATATCAATGAAAAATAATGGGAGAAGCTATAAATAAATGAAAGGGCATATTGTAAGCATGAGTTGGAAGAATTAATGTCATTAAAATGACCATACTATCCAAAGCAGTCTACAAATTCAACGCAATCCCTATCAAAATACCAATGGATTTTTTTTCCCCCACAGAATTGGAACAAATAATTCTAAAATCTGTATGGAATCACAAAAGACTTGGAATAGATAATGCAATCTTAAAAAGTAAAAACAAAATTAGAAGGTAACATGCTCTCTCATTTCAAACTATATTGCACAGCTATAATAATAAAACAGTCTGGTAGTGGACCAGACACAGACACATAGATCAATGGAACAGAGGGGAGAAATAAACCCATGCCTACGTGATCAATTCATCTATGACAAAGGCAAGAATAGACAATGGCATTGGTGCTGGGAAATACAAATGGTGTTGGGAAAACTGGGCAGATACATGCAAAAAATGAAACTGGATCACCTATCTTATACCATATATGAGAGTAAACTCAAATAGATTAATGACTTAAATGTAATACTTGAAACCATAAAACTCCTAGAAGAAAATGTAGGCAGTAAACAGGTAGTAAACTCTTTGACACCAGTCTTAGCAACATTTTTGGACATGTCTCCTTGGGAAAAGGCAACAAAAGAAAAAATAAACAGATGGGACTACATCAGGCTAAAAAGCTTTTGAATGCAAAGGAAATCATTACAAGATGAAAATTCAACCTACTAAATAAGAGAAGGTATTTACAAATGATATATTTGGTAATAGGTTAATAAAAAAAATTTAAACTCATACACCTCAATATCAAAAAAACAAACAATCCAATTAAAAATTGAGCAGAAGCCCTGAAGAGGACATACAGATGGCCAACTGGCACATGAAAAGATGTCATCATCACTAATCATCAGGAAAATGCAAATTAAAACCCCAATGAGCTATCACAATGGCTGTTAAAAAAGGACTATGTGCCTTAGCCAGTATGGCTCAGTGGATTGACTGCTGGCCTGTAAACCAAAGGGTCAACTGGTTTGATTCCCAGTCAGGGGCATATGTGTGGGTTGCGGGCCAGGTCCCCAGTTCAAGGCACATGAGAGACAACCACACACTGATGTTTCTTTCCCTCCATTTTTGCTTCCCTTCTCCTCTCTCTAAAAATAAATAAATAAAATCTTTTAAAAAAGACAACAAATAAGAAGTGTGACAGGAATGTGGAGGAAAGAGAACCCTTGTACACTGTTGATGAGGTTGTAAATTAGTGTAGCCACTTGGGAAAATGGTATGAAGATTCCTTAAAAAAAAAAAAAGGGGAACTATTGCATGATCTAGCAATATCACTATCACTTCTGGATATTTATTTGAATAAAACATCCAAAAACATTAATTGAAAACATAGATGCACCTCTATGTTCATTGCAGCATTATTTATAATAGCCAAGATATGGAAGTATCTTAGATGTCCATCGATATATGAATGGATAAAGAAGATGTGATGATATGTATACGTATACACATGCTCACACACATGCACAGAATACTACTCAGACATAAAAAAGAATATTGCCTTACTATTTGCAACAACATGGATGACCTTGACATTATCATAAGTTAAATGAAATAAGTTGGACAGCAAAAGACACATTATATGATTTCACATACATGTGAAATCTAAAAAAATAGAACAGAAACTAATGGTTGCGAGAGGGGTAGGGGTAAGAGGGTGGGCATAAAAGGAGAGGGGTATTAAGAAGTACAAATGCCCAGTTATAAAATATATAAAGATGTAATGAAAGTGCCATGTACAACTGTAATAGCTATATATAGTAACAGATGATTACTAGACTTAATATAGCCATCACTTTAATAAATGTTGAATCACTATGTTCTATATGTGAAACTAATGTTTAATCACTATGTTGTACACCTGAATAATTTGTTATATCAACTATAATTTAAAATAAATTAAAAAAATAATACTCTTCCCTGAAAAAGTCTTCATTTGAACTAAATTCTAAACAATTACGACAATTACTACTTAATTTGAAAGATTGTGTATCTATGTAACATATATACATATATATGTTCCACATGGGCACATTTTAATTATTTTAAAAATAAGTTTATATTCTACATGGAAATCCATTAGGAGCACTCCCAGGCAACCCTCTATTCTTCAGCACACATGGATGAGGTTAAATAAATACCTTAAAATTGGAATTTTTTATAATTATTCATTGTCTTAAAACTGGAGACCAAATCAGGAAAATAAAACATAACATTAATGGTGTGATTAGTAGTTGTCTAAATTAGACCTTTTGCACATATTTTGGTTTTGTTAAATTTCACTTCTCTGTTACTTGACACTTATGATATAAATATTATAGTAGCCTGCAATCAAAGCATCAAGTTCATACTGTTAGTAGATATGAAAATAATGGGACAAATAGTTGTACCTTTTTTTTTTGGTACTATAATAAAATTGTTATTTGTTGAACATTTAGATGGCAATTAAATTTAGGTAAAATTAAAAATTAAAAAACAGTTTTTGGTCTGTTTCTCTTCTGTTTTTTGTATGTTTTTATTTCATAATTTTTATTGAAAATAATTTTGTGCTATATTATTAGGGCCTGTTAAAAAACACTGGGCATCAGACAGGGTGCCACAGGGTCTCCATCCTCAGCCATTGTCCTGGCAGAGCCAAACCTGACCTTGTCTGGACTGTCACACAGTATCCCTTTGACTCCTGAGCTGCAACCCCTCCTGCCCCTATGTGGGCATATACATATATGTAGACCTCTATCTTCCAAGCCTCAGTTTCCTCCTGTCCTCCAATTAGATTTTTCAAGGTCTTTTCTAATTCTGAGATCTGATGGATGAATGAGTCCTAAGCCTATGGCCTGGCACTGGTGGAACAGTGTTTCTGTTGACCTCTTGGCCAATTACCATGTGACACCTGTTCCTTCTGGTCCTCATGCCTGAGGCACATGGGACAATCAGGTCAGGAGTGAGGGACTTACTCCAGGTTTCCCTTTGCACTTGGGAGGTATATTCCCTATAGGCTCCAAAGTTCATTTGTTCCAACTTTTTAATTACATTTTTCAAATCTATATTCTTAGTTTATTCAGTTAGTCTAATAAAAACATTAGTCTCCTGTTACAAATATATTGGGCAGTTTGCTTGTGATTTTTGCATTACATTTTCATGGTATGTCATTTAATACATAGAATTTACCATATTGCTGATAACATAGCTATATAGATTATCCACTCTTTCCAAAGTTAGTTCTATGCCATTTCAGCTACAGAAGACCTACATTAGTACATTAGTACCTGTTTTCGCTGGCCAAATCTGGAGAGGATTTTTCCTTTTTTTAAAAAAATTTATAGCATTGATTTTAAAAAAGATTTTATTCATTATTTTTAGAAAGAGGGGAAGGGAGGGAGGAAGAAAGGGACAGAAACATCAATGTATGGTTGCCTTTCATCTGCCTCTAGCTACAGACCTGGCTGGAGAACTGGCTTGCAATTTGGTTATGTTATATGCCCTGAGGATTTTTGCTTTTAAGAGAAAAGGTGACAGTGAAGAAGAAAAAGAGCAGTGTTTTTTTTAATTTTTATTTTATTTTTTTTTTAAGTCAGTCATTTTAGAGGCAACATGCACTCCAAGTGTCAAGAGTGGTACCTCCAAGCTCCTTCTTCCCTCATTCAGCATCTCAGCATCAGGCCACCAGAGCTTTGAGTTGTACCTGTGGGCATCTGTGTTTTATCAGTTTATTCTGTGCGTCTGTTGCTAAGATGTGTCCTAAGGTACTTGCTTCTTTGCTTTATGCCATTTCAACTTATGAATGGTTTCATGGAACACTCTGCCTTCAGATAATGGGGAAACCTATAATTAGTAAATTAGTATTTTGGCCTTATGCTTACTACTTTTGCTTTTTTTTTTTTATCTTAAACTTTATTTGAATGTTAATATTACAACTTTTGCTTCTTCTTTTTTTTTTTTTAATGTTTTTGTTGTATGACTTTGCCCATGCATTTGTTTTTAATTTGTCTAAATTAAAGAACAAAATTCCCATAGAGATCATTTTTCCATTTTGTGGGGCATTTTACCTCTTTATTGTCATAACTTTTTGAGTGAATCCATTTTGTTTTGTGTTTCTCATGTTTGTTTCCTTATTCCTTTCCCAACTCTGGGCTTGGTCAATGGAACTCATTGTGTGCATGCTAAATCAATAAGGGCAGAGCCAGTAGTCTCAGCCACACTGACCTTGCAGAGTCTGTGGGAGATGTACCCAGAGTTTAAATATATTTGTGGTGGAGGTCAAGGCTGGAGGTAGACTTGGTGACCTTGTGCACAGTGGTGGTAACTTGAGCCTTGAGATTGGCAAAGATGGCTTAGGATGTTGAATAAAGGCCAAGGTCAGGACCTCAGGAAAGATTCCTGCCTAAGGATCCATCAGCAAAGGAAAAGAATCATCCAAGGTGAAGGTAGTCACCAGAAAGCAAGGATGACTCTTCAAGAAGGTAAGTGGCAAATAACATGAGATGTGGGCACGAAGAACCCTTCTGCTGTGACAGTTAATGAATGTCAGACAGCAGGTAGTGGTAAGTTGCAGGCTGAATGAGAATGAGGAAGAGGGCAGGGTAGAACTCTTTTTCTTAACAAACATTTTAATCCCCACCCCCTAAGATGTGTTTATTGATTTTGGAGAGAGAGGAAGGTGGAGGGAGGGAGGGAGAGAGAGAGAGAAAGACATGGATGCAAAAAAGAAAATACACACACACATGTACACAGAAACCAATGCCCGGAACACTTGGATTTTCATCCCATGTAGTGTTCCTTATTCTCAGTAAAATTGGAGGTCACAGGGCTTGGCAATCACCAGGTGATGTGATCACTAACAGCACTTTAAACAAAATTCCATTTGCGAGAAATACATTTTGTCTTTGAAATAAATGAGATTTATAAAATCCTATTGACTCAGAGAAAGAAGTTATGCCCTTAGACAGGCACTGGTGAAGTTAACCTTTGTGTGCAAGTCATATTTTGGATTAATGGCTTTTTGTGCTTTTGTAATAAAATATTTAATGTTTTTATTAGAGTGTCAGGAGGACATTGTAAACTCAGTTTCATAATCTGCATGCATGAGGCAAAGATTTTGTGTGTAAGATTAGTGCCCTTATAAAAGAAACCAAAGTGCACTCCTTTACCCCCTGCCATGTGAGGGCTCAGCAAAATCGTGGTGGTCCTGAACCAAGTAGCTGGTTCTCACCAGATACCAAATCTGCCAGCACGTTCACCTTAGACTTCCCAGCTGCCCAAAATGAGAAATAAGTTTCTGTTGTTTATTAGCTACACAGTATATGGTATTTTTGTTATAGGAGCTTTAAGGAACTAATAGTAATCTTCACTGAATTGAATCTGTAACATTTAAGGGAGGGCAAAGGTTAGTATATTATAATTCAGAAAAAACTCAAAGGAATGTGAGTCTTGAATGTGGCTTACAAAGGTATAGCTTTATGACCCAACTGTAGATATAGTTCTTAGTTCTTTTTTTTTTTTAAATATTTTATTTCATTATTTTTAGAAAGAGGGGAAGGGAGAGAGGCAGAGAGGGAGAGAGACATCAATGTATGGTTACGTTTCACATGCCTCCAGCCACAGACCTAACTGGAGACCTGGTTTGCAACCTTGTTATGTGCCCTGGCTGGGGAATCGAACCTGAGACCTTTGGGTTCGCAGGCCGGCACCTTATCCACTGTGCTACCAGCCAGGGCCTAGTTCTTAGTTCTTAATCTGTGCCCATGTAATGTTTCAGAACATGAGGTTTGCAGACAGACACGCTTAGATTTGAATTGTGGCTCAGCTGTTGACTAGCCATATGATCTGGGCAAGTCTGATACTTTTCTGAGAGTGTTTCCACCTTTGTTAAATTAGTGCCCTTTGATAAAGTTGTTTCAAAGGTTAATTGCCTGGCATATATTTTTTATTTAAAAATTTTAAATTTAATTTATTTTTAAAAATATTTTATTTATTATTTTCTGAGAGAGGGGAAGGGAGAGAGGCAGAGAGAAAGAGAGATGTCAATGTATGGTTGCCTTTCACCTGCCTCCAGCTGGGGACCTGGCTGGAGACCTGGCTTGCAACCTAGTTATGTGCCCTGGCTGGGAATTGAACCAGCGACCTTGGGTTCACAGGCCAGTGCCTTATCCACTGTGCCACCAGCCAGGGCTTGCCTGGCATATATTAACTCCTAAACTGTAGAGCAATAATTCTTCATGTGAGCACTGCCTTCTACCTTATCATTCAGGAATCATGTAGCTATTACTTAAACTCTGCCAGGAAAGGTACTAATTTTCCTCTAGTGATAACTGGAACTTCCCAAACATGATGATCCTGTGGTTTGTCAAGGTGTATATCTGCACAAACGCTTCCTTTTGAAGGTATCAAAGGGTCCTCCAAAATGCACTGTTTGATTCTGTATTAATTTGTAGTATGGTAAAAATAAGATTCTCATTTCCCTGAACTTGAAAAGAAGGCACAGTATAGTGAACTAGATGCCACACAAGTCATTACAAATTACTAGGGAAAATATCCAACACTGTTCATCCTAGAGAATCCAGTGAACTCACTTGTGTTATGATAGAGCTTTTCTGAAGGTGTAATTGCAATACTCAGGTGTCGAATCCCTCGATATTCATGTGAATTATCTCATTAAAAAATACTTTCAAACTTGCAAAAGGGATTTAAATGGCTTGTTTAATTTTTTTTTTTTTTTTTTTTTTTACTCTTTAAAAAATATTTACTTATTTTAGAGAGAGGGAAGGGAGGGAGTAAGAAAGGAAGAAAATCATTGACGTC
>PVIW01004895.1:11166-119277 GCA_004026585.1 Noctilio leporinus
GCCACTGTTTCCATGAGCACGAGTTACCTTTCCCCATATTACTCTGGTTTTGTTCGGTTTACCACCAGGAGTCACTGTGTTGTTTTTTGCTTTGTACACATAAGCACATCTCTTGCCTAGGTAGAACTCGGTTTCATCCCGAGCATAAACGCCTTCTATTTTAAGGAGAGCTGTGTGCTCCCTCTGGTTCCGCAGCCCCTGTTTATAGCCAGCAAAAATGGCCTTGGACCACAGCCTCCCGGACATCTTTGTCGTTGTAGAAGTCCTGTTCCCGGCAGGCTCCACAGGCCCCAAGATGGCGGAAAAAGGTGGCTTGTTTAAATTTTAAAATATTAATTAGTGTTACACATTGGGCATACATCAGTTCCATAAGATCGTTTGTATGGAGGATTCATGCAAGTCTAGAGAAATGAACTAAAGTGAAATTAAAGTGGAATATAGAAAATAGGAGAGTAATACCATGATAATTTGAGGCCTAATAAAAATATCTAATTACAATCTGTATGTTTTTAATATTTTGAGCCATATAAATAAATTCCTTATGCCTCTCTTGAATGTTTTATGTATTTGCTTACATCTGAAAAATTAAACCTTAGTGTCTATCTGCTTCAATCCACGGTTGTTTTCTTTGGAATAGTTTATTCTTCCTGCATGTATGTGACATAATTATAATAGTATGGTTGGGCAGAAAGGGTGAGTCATAAATGAGATGCAATTCTGGTGTGTTTGAGAATGTACTCAGGATTTGTTTTGATCAGGAAGGTAAGATACAGGATGCAGAAATGATGCCACAAAGGAAGAAGTTTGTGTTCATAGTTTCCTGGATACAAAGAATGTGTCTGCTCTGCAGGGCCACACAGGAAAGCACCATTGTCAGTGAGGAGGCAGAGAGAGGGAGAAAAGAGTGAGGTAACAGCTCTTACTGGTTTCCACAGAAAAGGCAGAATTGCAGGGTAAGGAGACTGAGGATTGGATGGTTTGAACAATTTCAGTATGTGCTGGGACACAGGGGCTCCCCCTGGTTGCCTGAGATCTGGCCCAGGGATGACAACAGGGCAGACTTGGTGTGTCAGAGCTCTGTAAGGAATTATCGGTCAGTAGCTGGAGCTTTCATTTGGGTAATTTGCATATGAAAGAAATGTTCTTGGGAAGTTGCTTGCTATCTCCAGGAATTAGCTAACTCTAGAAGGGATAGTTCCTCCTTGGTTAATAATGTCCCAGATGCCGGCGTATCAAGAATACAGAAAATATAAGTGAAATCATGCAGTATCTGTCTCTGACTGACTTATTTCACTTAGCATAAGAATTTTTAGGTCCATCCATGCTTTTGTAAATGGCAGAATTTCATTCTGTTTAATTGCCAAGTAATATTTCATTTAAGTATACCACATCTTTTTATGCATTTATTTATTGATTGACACTTAGGCTGCATTCATATCTTGACTATTATAAATAATGCTGCAATGAACATAAGGATGCATATACAAATACTATGTAATTTCAGTTGTGTGTGGAATTAAAAAGAATCAAAACAAATGAACAAAACAAAAACAAATTCATAGAAACAAGGAATAAGCTGATAGTTACCAGAGGGGAAAGGAGCAGAGGGATGGGTAAAAAAGAAGAGGAATATAGTCAATAATAGTTCATGATGACAGATGGTTACTACACTTAGTGTGGTGTCCATATAGTAAGCTATGTGTCAAATCACTGTGTTGTACACTTGAAATTAGTATACTGTTGTATCCCAACTATACTTTAAAAAGCTGGAAAAATGAGGAAAGTAAGAAAACATAATTAATACAGAATGGGAAGCACTTAATGCTCTAGAATCAAACTGAGACAAGACACATATACATGAATAACTTGTAATGGGGGATGGCATAAGGTCAATGCTGAAGGGTAGGGTAAATTTTCTTAGATTTGAGGGAAAGGGTTAATTGTCTTCTCAGGCTCTGAAGAGAGATCCCAAAGGATGAGTAAAACAGGTATGTTCAGAAGGGAGTATGATTGTAGGAAAGGAGAAGAGAAATGAGCATGATGAGTTCAGAAAACAGGGACAAGTGTGTTCAAAGCAGGAGCTTGTACAGGAGGGAGATCAGTGGTTAGAAAGACATGCTTCCCTTTTTAATTCTAGGCTAGGGAGCTCAAAGAGCGGTATAATGTGTTTATTAGAAATGCAAGTTCAGATACCATGTCCCTGGCTTTGCTTTCTGACTCTGTTGCTCAAAAACAGATTATTTAAGTAATAAATTTTTAATGACTAGCTATTAAACTTCTGGTCAAAATGGAGGTATATGTAGACATGCTTTGCCTCCTCATGCAATCTAGAAAAAATTATATAATAAGATCACAAAAACAAATAACCAGAACCATTAGAAAATTGAGCTATATGGAAGTCTGACAACCAAGGATTTAAAGAAGCCACATTCATCCAGACAGGTAGAAAGGGTGGAGTCATGGAAATTTAGTGGAGAAGATATGTGGCTTAGACAGGTGGTGGCGGTGGAACTGATGGTCCCATATTCACGTTTAGGGGATAGAAATTGAGAAGGATACCCTAGAAGTGAGCGATCCCAGCCCCAGGCCAGACCACACAGCCCTGAGTTTCAGCACTGGGAAGATAAACCCCCATTACCTCCAGCTGTAAAAACTAGTGGTGGTTGGGGTGGTGGAAGAAATTTGTCATATTTTCACCGCTTAAAGGGCTCACATAATCTTAGAACATATGCAAACCTCAGGGCAGCAATTGGAAGGGTGCCAATCACATATAGGAAGCGGGGAAGTGACTGGAAATGTGGTGAGGGCCAGGCAAATTGCCAGAAGCTAAGCAGTGGCATCATTTCCTCTCTAAGCTCCCCACCACACACAGAACCACAAAGCAGTGAAACGGGATGCCCCTCCCTGACAATTACCTAAGGCTCCATCATGCACAATTTATAAGTATGCTTTTCTACAACAGGCCATGCTAAGACCAGGAGTCAAAGAAGCTCTATCTGATATACAGAAACAAACATGGAGGCTACCAAATTGAGGAAACAAAGAAATATGGCCTAAATAAAAGAACAGAACAAACTTCCAGAAAAAGAAGTAAATGAAACAGAGATAGCCAACTTATCAGATTCAGAGTTCAAAATACTGGTAATAAGGGTGTTTAGAGAACTCACAGAGTATGGTAAAAACAAACAACAACAACAAAAAAATACAGGAAGAAATGAAGGTTACATTAAGTGAAATAAAGAAAATTATGTAGGGAACCAACAGTGAAGGGAAGGAAGCCAGGATTCAAAATAGTGATTTGAAACAAAAGAAAGAAATAAACATTCAATCAGAACAGATAGAAGAAACAAAATAAAACGAGAGGCTTAACAACCTCTCGAACAACTTAAAATGTACCAATTTTGAACCACAGGGGTGCAGGAGGAGAAGAGGAAAATCAAAACATTGAAAATTTACTTGAAAAAATAATGAAAGAAAACTAATTGGTAAAGGAAATAGACATAATTTGATGAAGGAGATAAACACAAGTCCAGAAAACACAGAATCCCAAACAAGTTGGACCCAAAGAGGCCCGCACCAAGACAAACCATAATTAAAATGTCAAAGGTTAAAGATAAAGAATTTTAAAAGCAGCAAGAGAAGAGTTACCTATGAAGGAGTTCCCATAAGACTGTCAGCTGATTTTTCAAAAGAAACTGTAGGCAAGAAGGGATTGGCAAGAAGTATTCAAAGTGATGGAAGGCAAGGGTCTACAATCTAGGTTACTCTACCCAGCAAAGCTATAAGTTAGAATGGAAGGGCAGATAAAGTGCTTCCCAGACAAAATAAAGCAAAGGAACTCATCATCACCAAGCTATTATTACCTGAAATGTTAAAGGGACTTATTTAAGAAAAAGATCAAGATTATGAACATTAAAATGATAGCAATATCACAACTTCCAGGAACTGAATCTAAAAAACAAAAACAAAAACCAACATAAAAAAAACAATAAAAACAAAACCAAGGAAAGCAAGCAACCAGAACAGGAACAGAGTCATAGGTATGGAGATCATTTGGAGGGTTATCAGCTGGGAGGGGAAAGGGAGAAAAAGGAGGAAATAGTGCAGGGATCAAGCATAATTGGTAGGAACAAAATAGGAGGATGTTAAGAATAGTATAGGGAAGGGAATAGCTAAAGAATTTACATACACAACCTATGAAAATGAACTAAGGTGGGATTGCTAATGGAAAGGTGGATACCAGTGGAGGCAAGCAAAGGGTAAAAAATTGGAACAACTGTAATAGCATAATCAATAAAATATATTTAAAAAAAAGAAAATTAAAGCTTTTTTGTTAAGAAAACAAGCCACAAGGATGATGTCTAAATGCATAATTGCCATAGAGCTACGGGCCTGTTGCCAATATTCTGCAAATGTTGACATGAAAATGAGCAGGCCTATCTATATTGGACACAGTCTAATAGCTCAAGGTATAGATAGATCTTTAAAAATCTTCTCAAAAAGGCTATTGAGGTCATCTTATTCTAATGATTATCAAAACATTGAAAAGTACCATGAAATACTGTTTGAGCTCTAAGAGAAGATGACTGTAGTACATGCAATGTTAGAAGGCATCAGATGTGGATTTGCAGTCACTTTCCTTAATTCCAATGGAATGTTATTGGATGGTGTTTTTGCATCTCTAAATACCTCTCCCTCCCAATCAGGTTTTAGGTTGATTGCTATCAGTAATCAATATTGTGCATTTAAAGGAGATGAAGATTTGATGTTGGTTTTCTAAAAATTTAATTTTTTGTTGTATTTTTTTCCATTATCATTTAGCCCACTTATACACCCTTCCCACAGCAGTTATCATGCTGTTGTCCATGTCTTTGTGTTCTTTTTCCTATTTGCTCAGTCCCCTCACCCACTAACCTTCCTCTTCCACCAGCTGCCATCTCTCCATCTTTGGGTCTGTCTCCATTTCTTTGTTAGTTCAATTTGTTCATTAGATTCCATATTTGAGTGAGATCATATGGTATTTGTCTTTCTCTGATTGACTATTTTCACTTAGCATGATGTTCTTTAGGTTCATCCACACTGTCACAAAGGGTAAATTTTCCTTTTTTTAAACAATTTAATTTTATTGTTGTTGTATTACATCCATCTCCTTTTTGCTCCCCTCTATTTTCCCTTTTTACAAATGAGTAGTATTCTATTGTGGAAATGTCCCATAGTTGTTTTATCTACTCATGTATTGATATCCATAGCTTGGTGATTATGAATAATGCTGCAATGAACACAGGGATGATTATGTTCTTTCAAATTAGTGTTTTGGGTTCCTTTGGATATATCGCAGAAGAGGCATGGCTGGGTCAAAAGGCAGATCCATTTTTAATTTTTTTAGTTATTTGCCTACTGCTCTCCACAGTGGCTGCACCAAACTGCATTCTCACCAACTATTCAAAAGGGTTCCCCTTCTTCCCATCCTCACCATCATGGAAAATTTTAAGACACTAAAGAAAGAAATTGAAGAAGATACAAGTAAGTGGAAGCACATATCATGTTCAGAAGACTTAACATTAAAATATCCATTCTACCAAAAGCAATTTATAGATTCAATGCAATTTCTATCAAGATTCCAATGATGTATTTCACAGAACTAGAAAAAATATTTCAAAAATTTATATGGAACCATGAAACGTCTTGCATGAAAAGACTGATCCTGGGAATGAAGAACAAAATTAGAGGAATCACACTGCCCAATATCAAACTATATATAAGGCTATAGTAATTAAAACAGCATGTTATTGGCATAAAAAAAACCAGACATATAGATCAATGGAACAGAGTAGAAAGAATAGAGAGCCCAGAAATAAATCCACACCTTTATAGTCAATTAATATTCAACAGAGGAATCAAGCACATACAATGGGATAAAGATAGTTTGTTCAATAAATGGTGTTGAGAAAATTGGACAGGAAAATGCAGAAAAATGAAACTAGACCATGTTCTTACATCACACATAAGAATAAATCCAAAATAGTGCAAAGACTTAAATGTTAGACCTGAAATTATAAAAATCCTAGAAGAAAACATAGGCAGCAAAATCTTGGACATTGCTTGTAGCAATTTTTTTGTAAGTTTTTTTTTTTAGATTTTATTTATTATTTTTAGAGAGAGGAGAAGAGAGAAAGGCAGAGAAGGAGAGAGATTTCAATGCATGGTTGCCTTCCACCTGCCTCCAGCTATGGACTTGGCTGGAGACCTGGCTTGCAACCAGGGGCTGTGTGGCCTGGTTGGAAATCAAACCAGCGAACTTAGGGTTCACAGGCTGGTACATCATCCACTGTGCTATTAGCCAGGGCTAGCAATTTTTAAAAATTAGATTTATCTCTCCAGGCATGGGAAACAAGAGAAAAAATAAACAAGTGGAACTACATCAAACTAAAAAGTTCTAGTACAGCAAAGGAAATCATCAATATTATATTGGTAGAATTTTTCAAGAATTGAGATTTTGAAAAAGAACTGAATGGTACTCTATTCTTTGAAATTCTTCATATGAAATGATTCATGTGAAGTTGTAGTTATAGAGGATTATTCATTCAGAGCAAACTGGGTCCCTTCACAATGTGATGGGAAAGATCACATGTAATAATCATGGTTTTCTTGTTAGTATTTGTATGCTCATAAACAAACTATTGTTCTTGTTACTTCTAAAATCCTGGCCTGGGTCAGTGGACTTGAGGCGATTGCAGGTTGTTAACTTTGGTCTGTATTCTCAGAATCCCTTTTTAAATGAGGATTGATAGTTATTGTTCAGTTGTGCAGGAACCTACTGTTCTGCTCCATCTTCTATGTGGGGTCTATAACCGTGGTCATCACTTGCCAAAAACAGGGTGTGTGTTTTAGAAGGATTGTATTGACTGGATCTGAGGTCATCTGCCTTGGCCCCTGATCTCAAGTTGCAGATAATAATACTGTTGTTTTCTTTAGGTTTGTTAGCCAGGGTTAGTTTTTTACAACTATTTTCTCTTCACAGGAAATGGTGCCCATCCTCTACTCCCATCCCACCTATTACACGTTCCTTTTTTTGGTCCCCTCAAAACCATATAAACAAAAGGTTGCTGGTTCAATTCCCAGCCAGGGCACATAACTAGGTTGCAAGCCAGGCCTCTAGCCAGGTCCTTAGCTGGAGGCAGGTGAAAGGCAACTATACATTGATGTTCCTCTCCCTCCCTGCCTCTCTCCCTTCCCCTCTCTCTAAATATAATATATAAAATCTTTTTAAAAAACCATATAAACATCCTTGATTTATTTCCTCTTACAAGACTGTTTTCCTCCCTGGTGTTCATCATGTAACTTTAATGTCTGGTATTAGTTATAAAGTCTGAACAGTAAAATCATTTTGCATTCGTATAACTGCTTATACATTTTTTTAAAAAGATTTTATTTATTATTTCCAGAGAGAAAGGAAGGAAGAGAGACAGAGAGGGAGAGAAACATCAATGTATGGTCGCCTTTCACCTGCCTCCAGCCAAGGACCTGGCTGGAGACCTGGCTTGCAACCTGGTTATGTGCCCTGGCTGGGGAATCAAACCAGGAACCTTTGGTTTGCAGGCCGGCACCTCTGCTTATACATATTAAAGGTGCTTTCATACACAATTTTATATTAACCTTAGAGACTTCCTAAAGTTCAACCTGATAGCAATACCTTAGCTTTTTAGTTGATTTTTAACGTGTCTTTGTTTTCAGTATATTTGACCTAGAGACACTTTATCTACAATTTAAGATTTTTTGCTCTTGGCTCCTGAGTGTCTGGTGAACCTCAAATGGATGAGGGTCTGTGCATTTAATTCCCTTTCAGAACCATTGCCAGTGAACCTCCACTGTCTAGCACTACATGTCTTAATATTATTCTTTTATATAATATATACTAAGTAATATATAATAATATTATTAATAGTTATTTTCCTTTATATTCTGCTGTACAAGCATTCTTTTTTGCTCTAGAATTATAATTATCCATAACCTTTGAAGACTGGTGACACTTACGAGTGTACAAGTTGAGACATAGAAAGGTCCAGTGGCTTCAACAAGATGGCGCGAAGATCAGAAACCAGCATTCCATACTCTCTGGGCCTAAATAAATGAACAAAATTTTGATTACCACCCAATAAAGAGGACAATTACTTTTTAGCATTGTCTAAATTCTAACTCTGTCCTTATCATTGATAACATTTAATTATGATGTCCAGAGCCTTTCCTGTTCTTATTGCTGAAAGATGGTCATTTTTAGTTCAGTGCTCATTGGAGAGGAGCTGACAGATTTTTCTACCTATGATTTTAGGTTCTTTGCTTGTATGGTTGTTATAATGGGCACATGATTTTTGCCATGCCTCAAGCACAAAGCACTAACACTTTCACTCATTTCTAATCTAATCAGCAAATAAGACAGTCTCAGTCCAACTCTGACCTCAATCCATGCTGTGACTGACTCCCTTATTGGCTTGTGTTGGAGACAAGTGCCACCAGGCCAATCTAACATATTTGAAACCAGGAAGCCATGAAACAGCTTGGGGCATTTGCTTTTTGTCAGCAAAGACATTAAGACAGATATTATCCATCAATTCTGTTGCTGTTGTTCCCAGTTAAAACTGCTTGGAACTAGAAATGATTATGAGGTGCGATTCTGGCCAGTAGGGTGCAGGCTGAGGGTATCTGGAGATGCTCCACTTCAGGGTAGTTCTGCTTCCTCCTGTGTGAATACAGCCAGGAATCTGAAGGAAGCAGCTGTTTTGTGACAACAATGTGGCAAGTTGATGAAGACGCCCTGGATATTGACAATTTTGGAGCTGCCCATCAGCCTGAATCGCTTACATTAGGAATTCCCATTCTGAGAGGAAAATAATCCCCCAGAGACATAGGTGACTTTAGATGAGTTTCTGTTATAAGAAGCAGAACTCAGTTTCTTGTTATGAACATTTTAAAATTCTAACCACAGCATCTTCTTGTTTTATAAGTATTCATGTGCATTAATACTGCTTTTCAATTTTTTTCAGCTGTAATTCCTTTCTCACTGACTTTCAGTATAAAAGGACTTTCTAATTCATGACATATAGTGTACTTTTCATTCAAATATGTACAAGATTGAGGAATTGGCTGAATATTATGTAAATATTGTGACTAGTCTTAGATTGATGGCTTTCTGTTTTAATGTATTACCACAGTCACACAACCGTTTTGCCACTAATTCCAATAATTGGAATTATTAATCATAATGTGGAGACTTCTAGAAAAATTATTTTCCTAAAGTGATTTAAGACTTAAACAGTTCAAGAAACCAATCCCTCATCTGAAATTTGCATTTTATCACAAAGCATATGTGCATATGTGACTTGAAAAAACTCTTGAAAAACACTTAGGTTGGAGCTACATCCTCTGTTATTTCATCAAGTAATCATGTCCAGACCTACAATAACCATTTAAAACAGATATGAGAACTAATATTCTTCATTTAGCATTCTTTGTGCATGTGTATGTGTTTGTGTGTGTGTGGTGTTAAGTTTTTCATCGAGAATTTGGGCTAAAAAAAGTATGCAGTGTCAAAATTTTGAAAAAGGAGAATACTGAGGGAGGTATTATCTTACTAAGAGTCAGGACACAGATAAAGCTACTGTAAATTAGAACTAATACCTGCAGATATATTACATAGTGATAATTTGGTTAAGTGGAATGGATTAATGGTACCATTTACTAGGCAATATGGCTATCTGTCAGGAGAAAGATAAAATTGAACTCTGTTCTATATCATATATAAAAATGAATTCTTGTTACAAAAATTACAGATTGATATTTTAAAATGTATAAAGAGAATCTTAGAATATATATATATATATATATATATATAATGGAAATGGAAGGATGGAGAAGAATTTCTTAATTCTTAACCACAGCATTAAATTTTCTTGGAACATTTACATTGTTGAGTACCTTTTTGTATGTCAAAAATACCATTTTAAAAGCAATATACAAATGAATGGTCTAGAAAACTATTTAATATAGATTATGGTTCGTAAACACTACCAAGAATTCTTACAAATGGACACTGAAAAGACCAACAAACCAAACAGGAAAATGAGCAAAGTATTTGAGGAGTTGATAATGGAGCAAAGCCATTTGGCTCTCAGATGCATGAAAATACATTTAACTTTGTTATAATCAAAGAAATGCAAATTAGTAGCACAACAATATATTGTTTGACTTAGGTCTGAGTACTGTGAAAAGACTGTTGTTAATATCTACTACTAGCATGGATATGGATATAAATAAAGAATATTCCCATACATTACTGGTAGAAATGTGAACTACTAAAATGCTTTTGGGACGTACAAAGTCTGTCCTGAAAGTATCGAGCCAGTGTTGATATAATTAAAACAGTTTGTATGGCTGATACTTTCGGAACAGATCTTGTAATTTGTTATCTATTAAAATTAAAAATATATGATTCCCTTGGAACAGAAAGAGGGCATTCAGTAGAAACTTAGGACATCTTTAAAGGAGCTTTAATCTTTAGAGCTGCTTAGAATGGAACCACTTTTTGAAGTGAAATCTAATAAAACTAAATTCACCAGTGTTATGTATAAAAGTGGCTATTCATGTGTATAAAAGTCTGGAAATAAAGTAATTGCTCCTCATTAAACCATGATTGAATAAATTGTGGAATATTATATAGCCTTTAAAAATGAATTAGGGCTATACCATTGACTTACAGAGTTTTTGCAGCTGTTGAGTGATAAAAGCAAAATTCAGAAAATGCCATAATGTCTCATTTTTGTGTAATCTGGGCAACTTTCTTTATATGTATGCATGTCTACATAGGATTATGTGAGTTAAGAGAAAGTTAAGGGAGTGTATATAGTTCATTAAATTAACTATACCTGTATGAGTATTAGATGATGCATATAGCCACAGAATCAGATTAACTTAAAGCTGATAGAGCTTAAGATCCAGGACATTTGCTTCTTCCAAGGCTCCAGAAGGCATCTACAATATGTTGATCCAGTCAGTGATTTTGTATAACTTAGGAAATAGACCTGAACCCTGATTGGCTCAGGCCACTCTCTTTTCAGTCAGACTTCAACCATTATCATACTTTCTCTCCTGTTAGATGACATTGTAGTGGGGTTTTAGGAATCTGGATAAGGAAAATTTGGAAATAATATTTTGTTTGAGTGTGCAGTCACTTTTGTAGATAAACTATTAACTGTCTTAACATAAGAAAAAATATCAGAAATGCTCCGACTGTTGCCACCTCAGCTGGGGTTGTAACATGAGAGTGTAGGGTAAGAAGGACCAAATATGAGTGTGACTTAATACACTTGAACTATGTGAGTCATATTGGAGACACAGTGTTTGAAAGGTATGGGGCCAAAAGTAAGTCTGCAGGGAAATCTTCCAGATTTTAAGTTATATATATTTATGGAAGAATTTTGATAGGAATTTCTCTAAATGTGACAATAGTCATACAAATTTACATGATATTATATGAATAGTAGTTCATGAATTATAAAGTTGAAACATTACCAAAAATCAATGAAAAATAACTTACCAACCACAGTTAGAGGAAAGGAGGAACTATCATTCTATTCTTTCTATAATAACTATTGCAACATTGTTATGTAAGAAGTGATCTAAGCAAATAAAATAAACAAATGTGAGAGGCAGGGCTTAAAGTATAGAAAGCTAGATAGTAAGAACACTATGTTTTCTAGAAGTTGCAATGTTGTATATTTCAGGTTTCATTAATTGTATTATATTAGATCCCCCATTCTTAAATGTATTCACTTTTATGCTCTATTTTATTTTTATAATTTCATCTTCTTTTTAAAATTAATTTTATTTATTGTTGTTGTATTACAATTGTTTCATTTTTCCCACATTGCTCTCCCTTGTCCCACCTCCCTGCCCCTCTCCCCCCAGTCAATCCCCTGCTCATTATCCATGGTCATGGGTCCTTTGCATTGGCTCCTCAACTGAACTCTTCCCCCACTTTTCTCCTTCTCCCCCTCCCTTCTAGTCACCATCATTCTGTTCCTCTTTCTTTTTTCCCCTCATGTCTCTTGTTCCCTTCTGCTCATCTGCTTGTTTTGTTCGTTAGTCTCCTGTATTAAGTGAGAACATGTGGTATTTAATTTTTGCTGTCTGGCTTATTTCACTAAGTCTGATACTCTCTAGTTCCATCCATCACAAATGGTAGAAGTTCCTTCTTTCTTTCTGCTGCATAGAACTCCATTGTGTAAATGTACCACAGTTTTTTGATTCGTTCATCCACTGAAGGGCACTTAGGTTGTTTCCAACACTTGGTTATTGTAAATAGCACTGCTATGAACATAGAGGTGCATAGGTTCTTCTGAATTGGTGTTTTAGGATTCTGGGGGTATAATCCTAGTGGTGGCATCACTGGATCATAAGGCAGTTCTATTTTTAGTTTTTTGAGGAAATTCCATACTGTCTTCCATAATGGCTGCACCATACCAGTCTGCATTCCCACCAGCAGTGCACCAGGGTTCCCTTTTATCCACATCCTCACCAGCACTGGTTATTTGTTGATTGGTTGATGATGGTTATTCTGACAGGTGTGAGGTGGTATCTCATTGTAGTTTTAATTTGCATCTCTCTGATGGCTAGTGATGTTGAGCATTCTTTAATGTGCCTATGGGCCCTTTGTATGTCTTCTTTGGAGAAGTGTCTGTTCAGGTCCTTGCCTGTATTTTATTTTATTTTTTTTTAATTTAATTTTATTGTTGTCCTATTACATCCATCCCCTTTATACTCCTCTCAGTCCCCTTCTCCACCCCCTCACCCTCCCAAACTCAGTCCCATTTGTTGTCCATGTCCATGGTTCTCCATAATAGTTCCATGACTAAACTGCTTTCCTTCTTTGCTTCCCCATTCCCCCTCCCCACTCCTCCCTCCTCCCTGCCCACTGAAGGTCTATTCATTGCATTCATGTATCTGGTTCTGTTTTGCTTGTTTGTTTGTTTTGTTCATTATTGTCCTGTAATGGGTGAGATCATATGATATTTGTCTTTCACTGATTGGCTTATTTCACCAAGCATAATACTTTCCAGTTCCATCCATGTTGTTGCAAAGGGTAGGAGTTCCTTCTTTCTTTCAGCTGTGTAGTACTCTATTGTGTAAATGTACCAACGTTTTTTGATCCATTTATCCACTGATGGGCACTTAGGCTATTTCCAGTACTTGGCTATTGTAAATAGTGCTGCTTTGAACATAGGGGTACATAAGTTCTTCTGAATTGGTGTTTCAAAGTTCTTTAGGTATAATACTAGTAGTGGAATTGCAGAATCAAAAGGCAGTTCCATTTTTAGTTTTTTAAGGAAACTCCATACTGTTTTCCATAGTGGCTGCACCAGCCTGCATTCCCACCAACAGTGCACGAGGGTTCCCTTTTCCCCCATATCCTTGCCAACACTTGTTGTTTGTTGATTTGTTGATGATGGCCATTCTGACAGGTGTGAGGTGGTAACTTTTTGTGGTTTTAATTTGCATCTCTCTGGTGGTTAGAGCCCTTTGGGCCCTTTGTATGTCTTCCTCAGTGAGTTGTCTGTTCAGGTCCTTTGCCCATTTTTTCATTGGGCTTTCTGTCTCCTTGGTGTTGAGATGCATAAGTTCTTTATAAATTTTGGGTATCAAACCCTTGTCTGAGGTATCATTGGCAAATATGTTTTCCCATACAGCTGATTCCCTTTTAATTTTGCTGATGTTTTCTTTAGCTGAACAGAAACTTTTCAGTTTGATAATAGTCCCATTTGTTTATTTGTTCTTTGATTTCCTTTGCCCTTGGAGAAATCTCAGTAAACATATTTCTGTGTAGGGTATCTAAAATTTTACTGCCTTCAGGACCTTTATGGTGGCACTGCTTAGGTTTAAGTCCTTTATCCATCTTGAGCTTATTCTGATGTATGGTGTAAGTGGGTGGTCTAGCTTTATTTTTTTTTACATGTTGATATCCAGTTCTCCCATCATCACTTGTTGAAGAGACTGTTTTTACTCCATTTCATGTTCCTTCCCCCTTTGTTGAATATTAATTGGCCGGGCAGTCCTGGGTTTATTTCTGGACTCTCTATTCTGTTCCATTGATCTATGTCTATTCTTATGCCATTACCAGACTGTTTTGATTACAGTAGCCTAGTAATATAGTTTGATATCTGGTATTGTGATTCCTCCTACCTTGTTCTTCTTTCTCAAGATTGCTGTGGCTATTTGTGGGTGTTTTTGGCTCCATATAAATTTTTGAAGTGTTTTTTCTATCTTTGTGAAATATGTCATTGGTATTTTAATTGGGATTGCATTGAATGTATAGATTGCTTTGAGTAGTATGGTCATTTTAATGATGTTAATTCTTCCCATCCATGAGCATGGTTTATGCTTCCATTTATTTGTATCTTCCTTAGTTTCTTTCTTCAGTGTTTTGTAGTTTTCTGAGTACCGGTCTCTTACCTCCTTGGTTAACTTTATTCCTATGTACTTTATTTTTCTTGTTGCTATGGTAAATGGGATTTGTTTTCTTGTTTCTATCTCTGTTGTTTCATTATTGATATACAAAAATGCCTTTGATTTCTGGATATTGACTTTATACCCAGCTATTTTGCTAAATGTGCTTATTAGGTCAAGTAAGTTTTTGGTGGAGCCTATCAGGTTTTGTATGTACACTATCATATCATCTGCAAATAATGACAGTCTGACTTCCTCCTTTCCAATTTGGATACCTTTGATTCCTTTTTCTTCTCTGATAGCTATGGCTAGAACTTCCAAAATGATGTTGAACAGAAGTGGAGAAAATGGACAGTCTTGTCTTGTTCCTGATCTTAGGGGAAAGCTCTTAGTTTTTGCCCATTGAATATGATGTTGGCTTCAGGATTCTCATATATGGCCTTTATTATGTTGAATTATGCTCCCTCTATTCCCATTTTGCTGAGCATTTTTATCATAAATGGGTGCAGTACTTTATCCAATGCTTTCTCAGCATCTATTGATATGATCATATGGTGTTTGTCTTTCATTTTGTTGATGTGGTGTATTATATTTATTGATTTGCAAATGTTGTACCATCCTTTCATCCTTGGGATGAAAACAACTTGTTCATGGTGTATGATCTTTTAAATGTATTGCTGGATTTTGTTGGCCAGTATTTTGTTGAGAATCTTATCATCTATGTTCATCAGAGATACTGGCCTATAGTTTTCTTTTTTAGTTGTGTCTTGACCTAGTTTTGGGATTAGAATAATATTGGTCTCGTAGAAAGAGTTTGGGAGTCTTCCCTCTTGTTGGATTTTTTGGTATAGGCTGAGGAGGACAGGAATTAGTTTTTCTTTAGTTGTTTTGTAGAGTTCACCTGTGTAGCCATCTGGTCTGGAGCTCTTATGCTTTGGGAGATTTTTGATTACTTCTTCAATTGCGCTAATTGCTATTGGTCTATTCAGGATTTCTGCATCTTCTTGATTCAGTTTTGGTAGATTATTCATTTCCAGAAATTTGTCCATTTCACCCAGGTTGTCGTATTTCTTGTCATTTAGTTGTTTGTAGTAATTTCTTACAATCTTTTGTAATTCTGAAGTATTAGTTGTGATTTTTCCTCTGTTGTTTCTGATTCTATTTATTTGGGTCCTCTCTCTTTTTCTTGATGAGTCTGGTTAAAGGCTTGCCAGTTTTGTTAATTTTTTCAAAGAACCAGCTCTTGGACTTACTGATTCTTTGAATTGTAGTTTGAGTCTCTAAGTTATTTAATTCTGCTCTGATCTTGATGGTTTCCTTCCTTCTTCTTGTTCTTGGCTTTGTTTATTGTTGCTCCTCTAGTTCTTGCAGGTTTATGCTTAGGTTGTTTGTATAAGCTTCTTCAATCCTTTTTAGGTAGGCCTGTATTGCTATGAATTTCCCTCTGAGGACTGCCTTTGCTGTGTCCGATAGGTTTTAGGCTGTTGTGTATTCAATTGTCATTTGTTTCCAGAAACTTTTTGATTTCATCTTTGATCTCATTGTTAACCTATTCCTTACTTAAAAGCATGTTCTTCAGTGTCAATGAGTTAGAGTGATTTTATTTTTTTCCCTTGAGGTTGGTTTCTAGTTTTAATCCATTGTGATCTGGGAAGATGTTTGGTATGATATCAATTTTCCTGTATTTGTGGAGGCTTGTCTTGTGACCTACCATGTGGTCTGTCTTAGAGAATGCTCCATGTGAATTTGAAAAGAATGTGTATTTTGCTTCTTTGGGGTGAAAGGTTCTGTATATATCAGTTAGATCTATTTCCTCTAGAGTGTTGTTCAGTGCCACAATAGCCTTGGTGTTGTTTTTGTTTGGAAGATCTGTCCATTTTTGATAAGGGGGTATTAAAATCCCCTACTAATAGTGTGTTGCTGTCTATATCCTTCTTGAAGTCCTCCAAGATTCTCCTTATATATTTCGGACTCCTATGTTGGGTGCATATATGTTTACCAGAGTTATATCTTCTTGATGGATTGTTCCCTTAAGTATTTTGAAATGACCTTCTTTGTCTCTTTTTATGGCCTTCATTGTAAAATCTATTTTGTCTAAAATAAGTATTGCTAATCAAACCTTTTTTCATGTCCATTTGCTTGATATATATTTTCCATCCCTTCACTTTCAATCTGTGTGGATCTGTGGTTCTGAGGTGGGTCTCTTGAGGACAGCATATATGTGGGTCATGTTTTCTTATCCATTCACCTACCCTATGTCTTTTGATTGGCACATTTAATTTGTTTAAATTTAAGGTTGTTATTGATTGATACTTATTTATTGCCATTTTTCCCCTTTGTACTTGTGCTCCTGTCTGTCTCTCTCTGTTACTTCATTTTTTTAAAGCAGACCCCTTAGGATTTCTCGCAATGCTGGTTTGGTAGAGATGTCTTCTTTTTTTTTTTTTTTTTTTTTTTAATTTTATTGTTGTTGTATTACATCCATCCCCTTTTTGCTCCCCTCTGTCCCTCTCCCCACCCACCCAAAGTCAATCCCACCTATTGTCCATGTCCATGGTTCCTTTATACTAGGTTCTTAGAGATGTATTCTTTAGTCTTCTTTTGTATGTGAAACTCCTTATTTCTCCTTCCATTTTGAATGAGATCCTTGCTGGGTGGAATATTCTTGGTTGTAGCCCTTTGTTTTTCATTACTTGGAATATTTTTGCTATTCCCTTCTGGCTTGTATTGTTTCTGTTGAATAATCATTTGATAACTTCATTGGAGCCCCCTTATATGTTATTTGCTGTTTCTCTCTTGATGCTTTTAGGATTCTCTCGTTATCTTTGAAATTAGCTGTTTTAATTGTAATGTGTCTTGGAGTGGGTGTGTTTGGATTCATCATCATTGGGACTCTCTGTGCTTCCTGAACTTGAGTAACATTTTCACTCATTATGTTAGGGAAGTTTTCTATCATTACTCTTTAGAACAGATTTTCCATTCCTTGTTTCTCTTCTCCTTCTGGTATCCCTGTGATACAGATATTATTGTGTTTCATGTTGTCCTGCTGCTCTCTTAAAATCTCTTCATTCTTGTTCAGACTTTTTTCATTCTGTTACACTGTCTTGGAATATTTTCTATGTTGTCCTCCAGCTCACTGATCCGATCATCTGCTTCCTCCAGCCTGCTGTTGATACTTTGCACTTTATTCTTCAATTCAGAAATTATATTCTTTATTTCCTCCTGGCTCTTATTGATAGCTTCTGTAGCCTTTGTAATGCTGGTGTCGTTCTCAGTAAGTTCCTTGTAGCTTCCCTAGAGTTGATTGTAGTTCCCCTGGAGTTGTTTGTATTTCCCCTGGAGTTGTTTGTAGTTTTCTTTGAGCTGGTTGAGCTCATTTAGCTTCTCTATGATCATTATTTTGAATTCCTGATCCAGTAGTTTGCTTGCCTCTGTTTCATTTAATGATCTTTCTTGGGATTCCTCCTTTTCTATTGGTGATGGACTGTTTCTTTTTTCTCCCCTTTTTAAGGTTTCATTGTAATCCATTCAGCCTGTGATCAGCTGCCACGCTAAGGAACTGCTAGGCTGGAAAGATTGATTTAGTCATAATCCTATCAATCTGTGATCCACCACCAGGTTCAGATACTGCTTGGGGTGGCAGACTGATTCAGTTGTAACTCAATAAATCAGCTACCAAACTCAGGTCCTGCTTGGCTAGACAGAGAGGTTCAATTGTAATCCAATGGATCAACCACCATCTCAGGTGCAGCCTAGTAGAACAGATTCAGATGTAAATCAATGAATCTGTGATCAGCTGCCTGGCTCAGGTGCCACTAGGCTAAGCAGGAAGATCCAATTATAATCCAATAAATCTGTTTTTGGCCACCAGGCTCAGGAGCCTCTGGGCTAGACAGCAAGGTTCAATTGTGATCCAATGAATCTGTGATTAGCCACTAGGCTCAGGTGGCGTTGGGCTTGACTAAAAGATCCTATTGTAATCCAATGAACCTGTGATCAGCTGCCTGGCTAAGGGGCCACTGGGCTAGACTGAAAGATTCAATTGTAATCCAATGAGTTTGTGATCAGCTGCCAGGCTCAGGGGTCCTTGCCCATATTTTAATTGGGCTGTCTGTCTCCTTGGTGTTGAGTTGCATAAGTTATATATTTTGGGTATCAAAACCTGGTCTGAGGTATCATTGGCAAATATGTTTTCCGGTACAGTTGGTTCCCTTTTAATTTTGCTGATGTTTTCTTTAGCTGTACAGAAACTTTTCAATTTGATATAGTCCCATTTGTTTATTTGTTCCTTTATTTCCTTTGCCCTTGGAGAAGTATTGGTGAAAATATTGCTGCATAGATATCTGAAATTTTACTGCCTATGTTTTCCTCTAGGACTTTTATGGTGTCACAGCTTATGTTTAAGTCCTTTATCCATTTTGAGCTTATTCTGGTGTATAATGTAAGTTGGTTGTCTAGCTTTATTTTTGTGTGTGTCCCTGTTCAGTTCTCCCAAAACCACTTGTTAAAGAGGCTATGTTCACTCCATTTTATGTTCCTTCTCCTTTTGTTGAATATTAATTGGCCATAGGTTTCTGGGTTTATATCTGGGTTCTCTATTCTGTTCGATTGATCTATATGTCTGTTCTTATGCCAGGACCAGACTGTTTTGATTATAGAGGCCATGTAATATAGTTTGATATCCGGTATTGTGATTCTTCTTACTTTGCTTTTCTTTCTCAAGATTGCTGTGGCTATTCATGGTCATTTTTGGCACCAGATAAATTTTTTAAGTATTTGTCCTAAGTGTGTGAAATATGAAGTTGGTATTTTACTTGGGATTGCATTGAATCTATAGATTGCTTTGGGTAGTATGGGTATTTTTGTGATGTTAATTCTTCTCATCCATGAACATGGTATGTGATTTTATTTATATGTATCTTCCTTAATTTCTTCTTCAGTGTTCTATAGTTTTCCACACAGAGGTATTTTATCTCTGTGGTTAAATTTATTTCTAGGTATACTTTACTTATTTTTTTGGTTGCTCTAGTAAATGGGATTTGTTTTCTAGTTTCTTTCTCTGATGTTTCATTGTTGGTGTATAAAAATGCCTTCAATTTCTGGATATTGACTTTGTATCTAGTTATTTTGCCAAATTCAATTATTGTGTTGAGTGGTTTTTTAGTGGAGTCTATCTATAGGGTTTTCTATGTACACTATCATATCCTCTGCAAATAATGAGTCTTACTTCCTCCTTTCCAATTTGTATGCCTTTGATTCCTTTTTCTTGTCTATTCACTGTGGCTTAAGCTTCCAGATATATGTTAAATAGAAGTAGAAAGAGTGGACACCCTTGCCTTTTTCCAGATTTTAAGGAAAAGGATTTCAGTTTTTGTCCATTAAGTATGATGTTAGCTGCAGGTTTCTAGTATATGGTCTTTATTATATTGAGGTATGCTCCCTCTATTCCCATCTTGCTGAGCATTTTTATCATAGGTGGGTACTGTACTTTATCAAATGCTTTTCGGCATCTATTGATATGATCACATGGTTTTTGTCTTTCATTTTGTTTATGTGGTGTATTACAATGGTGCATTACATTTATTGATTTGTGAATATTGTACCATTCTTATTTTCCTGGGATGAAGCCCACTTGGTCATGGTGTATGATTTTTTAAATATATTGCTGGATCCAATTTGCCAATATTTTGTTGAGAATTTTTGCATCTATGTTCATGAGAGATGTTGGCCTGTAGTTTTCTTTCTTTGTTGCATGTTGACATGGTTTTCGGATTAGAATGATACTGGCCTCATAAAAAGAGATTGGAAGGCTCCCCTCTCCTTGGATTTTTTGGAATAGGTTGAAAGAATACTGGTTACTTCTTCCCTAAATGTTTGGTAAAATTCACCTGTGTAGCCATCTGGTCCGGGGCTCTTGTGTGCTGGGAGTTTTTTTCCTTACTTCTTCAATTTCACTAGTTATTATTGGTCTGTTCAGGCTTTCTGCTTCTTCTTGATTCAGTTTTGGTAGATAATACATTTCCAGGAATTTGTCCATTTCACCTAGGTTGTCAAGTGTCTTGTCATATAGTTGTATGTACTTATTTCTTACCATTCTTTGTATTTCTGTGATATCAGTTGCAATTTCTCCTCAGCTGTTTCTGATTTTGTTTATTTGGGTCCTCTTTTTTTCTTGATGAGTCTAGTTAAAGGTTTGTCAATTTTGTTTTATCTTTTTAAAGAACCAGCTCCAGGAATTATTGATCCTTTGTTCTTTTAGTTTCTATGTCATTTAGCTCTGCTTTGATCTTGATAATTTCCTTCCTTCTACTTGCTATGAGCTTTATTTTTGTTCCTCTAGTTCTTGTAGTTTTATGGTTAGGTTGTTTGTATGAATTTCTTCTAACCTCTTTAGTTAGTGTTGTATTGCTATCAATTTCCCTCTGATGGCTACCTTCACTGTGTCCCATAGGTTTTGGACTATTGTATATTCATTTTCATTTGTTTCTAGGTACTTTTTGATTTCTTCTTTGATCTCATTGTTACCATTCATTATTTAATATCGTGTTATTCATTCTCCATGAATTAGAATGGTTTTGGGTTTTTAGCTTAAAGTTGGTTTCTAGTTTTAAGCCATTGTGATCTGAGAAGATGCTTGGTATGATTTCAATTTCCTTGAATTTGTGGGGGCTTGTCTTGTGTTCTACTGTGTGGTCTGTCTTTGAGAATGTTCCATGTACATTTTAAAAGCAGGTTTACTTTGCTTCTTTGGGATGAACAATCCTGTATATGTCAGTTAAGTCCATTTCATCTAGAATGTTGTTCAATGCTACAATATTCTTTGTGTATTTTTGCTTGGAAGACCTGTCCATTGTTGATAATGGGGTAATAAAATCTCCTACTATGAGTGTGTTGCTGTCTATATTCTTCTTGAAGTCCTCCAAGGTTTTCCTTATATATTTGGGTGCTCCTATGTTGGGTGCATATATGTTTACAAGGATTATATCTTCTTGATGGATTGTTTCCTTAAGTATTATGAAATGCCCTTCTTTGTCTCTTTTTATGGCCTTCATCATAAAATCTATTTTCTCTAATATAACTACTGCTACCCCAGCCTTTTTTTTCATGTCCATTTGCTTGAAATATATTTTTTCATCCCTTCACTCTCAGCCTGTGTCAATCTTTTGTTCTGAGGTGGGTCTCTTGTAGACAGCATATATGTGGGTTAAGGTTATTGACAGATGCTTCTTCATTGACATATTCTCCCTTTGTATCTGTGTTCCTCTCTGTCTCTTCATCTTTTTAAAGCAGGCCGTTTAGCATCTCTTGCAATGCTGGTTTTGTGGAGGTGTATTCTTTTAGGTTTCTTTTGTCTGGGAAACTCCTTATTTTACATTTCCTTTTGAATGAGAGTCATGCTGGGTGGAGTAGTCTTGGTTGTAGGGCTTTGTTTTTCATCACTTGGAGTATTTTTGCCATTCTCTTCTGGCTTGTAGTGTTTCTGTTGAGAACTCAGCTGATAACTTTATTGGAGCTCCCTTTTATATTATTAGCTGTTCTCTCTTGATGCTTTTAGGATTCTCTCCTCATCTTTGAAGTTTGCTATTTTAATTATGAGGTGTCTCAGAGTGGGCCTATTTGGGTTCATTTTCATTGGGGTCCTCTGTGCTTCCTGAACTTGAGTGATGTTAGTTAAGGAAGTTTTCTGTCATTACTCTTCAAACAGGTTTTCTATCCCTTGTTTTTTTTTCTCCTTCTAGTATCCTTATGATAATGGATATTACTGTGTTTCATGTTGTACTGCAGCTCTCTTAAAATCTCTTCATTCTTTTTCATTCTTTTTTCATTTTTTTGCACTGTCTGGCTATTTTTTTCTATGTTTTATTCCAATTTGCCGATCTAGTCCTCTGCTTCCTCTAACCTGCTTTGGATTTCTTCTGTTGTGTTCTTCATTTCATAAATTGTATTTTTCATCTCCTCCTCATTCTTACTGATAGTTTCTCTGTCCTTTTTGATGCTGATATAATTTTTAATAAGTTACTTGTAGTTTCCCTGGAGTTCTTTGTAGTTTTCTTTGAGCTCATCGAGCTCATCGAGTTTTCTTAAAATTATTTCTTTAAATTCCATGTCTGATTGCTTGCTAATTTCTATTTCACTTAGCAGTCTTTCTGGGGATTTCTCTTTTCCTTTCTGTGATGGACGTTTTTTCCTCCCCATTTTGCATGTCTGTTATTGCTAATTTTTGTTTCTTGGATTAATCTACTATGACTCCTTGCTTTCGTGGAGTGCTCTTCTGATAATTTTCCAGAGAGAGAGAGAGAGGAAGGAGAGAGAGACAGGGAGAGGGAGAGAGAACAGAGCAGAAGACTGGTTTGGGTGCTCTGAGGATGGTTCAGATAGCAAACTTTATTTTTATTTTTGTTTATTTATTTTGTATTGTTGTTCTACCACAGTTGTCCCCTATTCCCCTCATCCCCCACCCCCCACCCCTTGATCTCTCTATCCCTGCCCCAATCTTTACTTTTAGGTGAAGGACTTGCAATCATGAGTATGTAGAGGATGTATTTTCCTGCCTTCCTCTGAGGTTGCCGAAGGAATAATCTTTGGATCTCTGGCTATGGAAATAGCGATTTGGCCATGGAAGGTTTCTGTGTAGACAGGATAAAGGGGTTTGTAAGGAAAGAACCATGCTGCTTTTATAAAGCCTTTGCTTTTAGCCCTTTATAGTTTATCTAGTGAAGTTTCTCCACACTCGTAACCCTGATACCTGGGTCAGCTCCTCTGTGTGGAGACTTGTAGTATCTTCCTTTGCTTTCCACCTTTGCCTCAGTACTTCTTCCATTGCTGGTGTCTTCATCTCCATAGTTCCTCCATGTAGCAGGGTGAAGCCTCTCCCTTCTTGTCCACAGGACCCTGTGACACTCTGAGATTATGTCTAATAAGTGATTTGTCATCTTGATTGGGCTGTAGGCTGCCCAGATATTTGGTCAAACACTAATCTGGAGCCCTGGCTGGTGGCTCAGTTGCTAGGTACCAGCCTGCAAACCCAAAGGTCACTGCTATGATTCCCAGCCAAGGCACATAACCAGATTGTAAGCCAGGTCTCCAGCCAGGTTTGTAGCTGGAGGCAGGTAAAAGGCAACCATACATTGATGTTTCTCTCCCTCTATGCCTCTACCCCTTCCCCTTCTCTCTAAAAATAATAAATAAAATCTTTTTAAAAATTATTTAAAAATCCCACTAGTCTGGGTGTTTTTGTGAGGGTGATTTAGGATGAGATTAACATTTGACTTATACACTGCAGAAAGCAGATTGAGGTTTTCAGTGTGGATGGGCCTGTCTAATCAGCTGAACAAAAAGACTGAGTAAGAGGGAACTGACCTTGTCTGATGGCCTTAAAGCTGGGACATTGTATTTTTTGTTGCCTTTGGACTGGATTTTCCCTTGGCTCTCCTGGGTCTCCATCTTGCTGACTGCAGATCTTGGGACTTGTCAGACTGTCTAATCATGTGAGCCCATTTCTAGTAAGTCTCATTCTGTCCCTGCATATATATCCTATTGTTTCTGTTTCTCTGGAGAACCCTGACTAATGCAGTGATCCCTTTATTAGAAGTGAATTACTCTCTCAAAAATGGATTGGCCTGTCTTCCCAGAAAACAGTTCTTAAAGTAGAACCCATTCTTCTTGCCTTGCAGCTGGCCAGGGGCCCTTCCTCAGGCTACAGTCCCTCTGAAGCCTCCTCTCTTGCTGGGGCTCAGAATTAGAAGGTGTCTTAGAGGCATGTAGCCAAAAAAGGACAAAGGAGTCTATTTTAAGGGAAAATTCTCCTTGGCTAATGGTTCTACTTCTAGTTTTTAAAATGTGGCTGTATATTTTTACATTTCTATCTACTATTTAAGTGATCATTTCTGAGGAGGCAGAAATGATGAATGTTTGGCATTTTATGATTAGAAACCAAAAAGTAGGTGCTCTTTAGAATCCTAGCCACAAAGATTTTATGTTTCTTGTGTTTCTATGTTAAATTTCAAGCAGGGAACTACATGGGTGTGTTCACTTTATAAAAATGCACATTGGAAAGTACACAAAACCTAAAAAAGATTTTGATTAAAATGAACCATTTGAATATAAAATCTGGCATTTATGTGAGAAAGTCACAAAAATAAACTGATACACCTTACCTTGGGTTGTTGGTATTTATAAACTCCTTTGATTCTTTGCAACTCACAGGACTGACAGTTTTGCTTTGTATTTTTTGTGCATCTTACACTAGTGAACTCTGTCAACTCCTCTTGTTACCTCCTGCTAGTCTCCCACTTTGTCTGCTTCAGTCTAGCATTCCATACAGATCTCACCCATTGTTATAGTTTTTGGACTCTGTCTTCTTGAGAAATGACCTTTTGGGCTTGTTACAGTGACTTCCTCTTGAAACCAGCTATATAAATGCCTCCCTAACTGACAGCAGAGACAGGGAGTATGAGCAGGGATTTAGGCACTTCTATCTTGGTACTCAATTTCAGAAAGCCCTGTCATACCTTTCTTGACTTGTAGCATGTCAGAACCAGGTACAACCTTAAACCTTATCCTTTGATAGGGGTCATTTCCTGTGTTTGGAAAGAGTATATTGAATTCTGAGTGAAGGGTCAGAAGTCTTATAATTAAATACAATAGACATTGACCTGTTTTGCTTTTCTTTTGGGTCAGTACTAGAATCCGGCCTAGATTGTGACTCCTTCTGTACTCATTTGCCTTTAGGTCAGGTATTTTCATAATAAATGTTTGTTGTTCCTTTTTATTGAAGATAGGGAATCTCCTTGAAAGTGGTCCTTTGAGCTTTGCAGTGCAAAACTGAATGCATATCACAACTCTTTTTCATTTGATTTTTATCGTGAAACTCAAGATTTTTGTAAAGCAATTGACCTAAAACTTATTTTTCAGTGGCCACATTTAAAGGTGTTAGCATAAGCATCCAATGTCTAGAATATGGAACTGCTTATCTAAGAGTCATGCACAATGAGAGATTTGCCTGGCAGCATGCTGTGTGCTCAAAATGGTATCTGCTCTCTGTTTTCTTCTTCTCAGCCCACATTGCTATATAAAACAAACTGTTTTGTGTCCAGAGCTCATTGAATTCAAACAAAAAACAAAAAACCACACACAGATTTAGAAATAGGAGTAGAATACGCATATTATTTAATAGAAATTACAGGGAGTCTAATTTATAAATTTACTTTCAAACATATGTTTATAAGTTCATTAATATTCAATACACTTTTCACATTGCATGTGTATTACAAAGAATAGGCTGAAATCTACGTGAACCATAATAAAGTACTGTGTACTATAAAGAATTACGGCACTAATAGTTCCCAGTCTGGGTCCAATCACTGCATTCAGGAGATAGGCTGTGGGATAAGGCAGTGTCAGTGTTTTTCCCAGCTGTAGACTAAGAAATAGGAAAAGTGTTGAAAATAAAAATGTCAATGGGAGTTACTTACTTCTTGTTTGTAACTGGTGAAATTTCAGCAGTTTAGTGAAATGAAGTGAACATTTCTAGTGAGGTAGTCATGTTTGGATATTGACAGGCCCTGTTTGTCAGCAGGAATTTTTGTACCTTAGGGGATTTCCAGAATATAATTGGGAGGGATGGTTGGCAAACCATCAAGAGTCTGTGCCAGGTTGTGGGGAGGGCATAAGCTTTGCTGCCCATTGGCTGGCTCCCATAGGTGCGGTGGTGTCATGGGACATCATTTTCAATGGGAGTCACGGGCTGGGGGATGCTTTGCATTTAGTGGTCTCACTTATTCTTGTTCTTTCCTGTGAGTTAGTTTATTTCGATTTTTGTGGATAAGTGAATTAAACTTATGAAGACATGTTTATGAAGACATGTACATCCTTCTTAGGACATTGTGCTGCCTTCTTGTCTTCTCCTTCCAGTTATCTGGAACTTCATGCTGAGTGAATGTTTTGAGAAGAGAAAGGTGAATGGCATGTTACAGGGGCCCAGGTAGAACAGAAGGTTTTCAGGACATGATCATGAGGCGCTGGTTCAGCTCCCACAGCTCTTGTGGAGGGTTTGAAAGGGCCCCCGACTCCTTTAGTCAGTATCAAATACCTACTGTCCATTAGGCGGGTACAAGAAACGTATTGTCCATGTAATGCAGGAGAATAAGAACAGTAATGATGGCTATTGGCTGTCTAAACCTTGGTGTGGATTTACTGCTCACATTTTGAAGAATATTAAGCTAGTTTATAGCTTAATATAGGTTATAACTTAATATTAAGTCAATATTAAGTGGCTTGTTTTGAGGGGAAGTGACACTTTGAACAGCTACTGGTTTTAGAGTTGCCCTTGGGGATCAGTTGTCAGCTTCAGTATTTCTCACAGCTGGGAAGAAACCCTCAGGCTTCACCGCTGGGCTCTTGCTTTGTGCTGCCTTGTGGAGACCAGGCTTCTGGAGTGCTTTGTGACCTATGACAGGTGGGTAGCCCCAGGCACACGTTTGTCAGGCCCTATTTTCTAATGGATTATTTCTCATACTTGCCAGGTTCTAACAGTTACCAACATATACAGAACCCACCTCCTCCACCTCCTGAGACAGGCTCCTCCGGGGACAGCTTTACATGTTTCTGTTGTAGCCAGATCATGTCTTCTTGGAATCTTTTGGAGGCTCCCATCTCCTGAAGAGAAAAAGGCATGTGTGAGCAAGAGCTCCAAGGCTCATATTGACCCTGTGGTCTTTCTTCATATTTTCAAATTTCTCCACACGGTTTTCTCCACACTGGCTCCCACGTTAAGGGGACAAACCTGGTTCTTCTTGCCAATGTCATAAAGAATTACAGATCAACAGATCTATCAGCTGGCGAACAGGGGTTATTGGTGCTATAGTCTCATGGAAGAGAATGGGCCTTGTGGAGTGGGGGTGTGTGAAAGGCATAGGCTCAGGCAAAGCAGGGGTAAGGGCTGTGAAAGCAAGGGTGGCCAAAGGCCTGGGGGCCAGAGAGCATGAGACCTTTGTTCTGTGGTCTTATATAGTTGGGGGGATGAGGCAGTGAAGCAGTTACTTATTGATTGATAGGTCAAGGTAGTGCCGGGTTTGGGAGTGCAGTGAGATGTGAACACCCAAGATGTTAATGGGGCTACTTCCTTTGGGTTCTTTTAAGTCTTTTAGGCCTTGGGATGAAAGTGCAATTTCAAAGGCCTTCTTTCCCAGATAGTGGAAACAATACATAGAATCTCAAGACCGTCCTCCCATGTTAGTTAGCATGATGTTTCTTGTGATGTTGTACCACCTGGCAATATTATTGGACCAGGTTCAGGACTGCTGAGTTAGTGGGTGAGATGTATCCCTCTCCTCCCTGCCTTTGTTCACCATCCATCCTACCTAAGTGCTAACAGGCATTTCCTGGCAACCAGGATACCAGACACTGCTCAGCAAGAGCAGCGCAGTCTGGTAGTCTCGGAGTTCTTTTTTCCTGAGCTATCTCCTGCCTCATCTTCACTGCTCCTCCCTCAGAAGGGACCACAGAAGCTCTCCGCCTCAGCATTTTTGCACTTGCTGCTCCCTTGTTCTGCAAAGCTCTCCCTCTGTGTATCCATGTATAATGTTTCTCTGCTTCACCTCCTCCAGAGCTTTGTTCACCTGGCACCTTCTCAGTGAAACCTTCCCTGATCAGCCATTAAAATAACACCCTGGCCCCCACCAGCATACCCCATTCATGCCTTCCTTCTTTAATCTCTTTTTCTCCACAGTACTCGCCATTATCTATCCTACTATGTGCTTTTAAAAATTCAGCCTCTCCTATTGAAGGTAATTCTCTCCAAGGTATCCATGTTTGACCAGTTGGTTCCCTGTACTGCCTGACACCATACCTGGTATACAGATTACCCTCCATAATGTGGGTGGGTCTCATCTAGTCAGCTGAGGTTTGGATAAAACAAAGTCTGACTTTCCTGAGCAAGAAAGAATTCTGCTAGCAGATGGCCTCTGACTTGAACAACACCAAATCTTCCCTGGGGTTTCCAGCTTGCCGGCCCACTCTGCACATTTTGGACTTGCCAGCTTCACCATTTTCTGAGCCAATTCCTTAAAATAACTTTCTTTCTCTCTGTGTGTATATATATACACCCTCCCGTTGGTTCTGTTTCTCTGGAGAATCCTGATGAATACAATACATTTTAACAAGAGCTCTAGGAGAGGCATGTGCATCTTTAAGTTTGTGAAGCTCTGTCGTAAATAAACTCTTCTGGTAGAATGATTTTGGTGAGCGTTGCCTTTATAGCTGTAGTTTTATGTGTTTAATTTTGTAACAGTACACATAAAGGTTGTCTATTAAGGCAATTATGTTAATGCTCTACAGCAGCAATCTCCTGGATGGATATAATTTTCTCTGAATTATTGATTGCACTATTCCATTTTAGGATGAAAATATTTTAGACTCATTTTTCTAGCTTAAGCATAAGTTAGTATGCTTTCCCTCTCCCACATTACCCCTTTGTCTAAGTTTTCTGATATAAACAGGATCTCTTTCTTCTTCAAACTTACTTTCATGACCTTCAGACATATCAGGTTCCTGTAAACACACTTAGTGTTTTACTCTTGAGGGAAATGCTTACACACAGAGGGGATCATATGCCAACCATGCTTGTATGTGTGTGTTTTATACAGTTGGAATCTTGGGTTCAAATGTTATAATCAAACTATCATATAAGATGCTTTCTTAAGTCTTCAAGTATATGGGTTTTCATGTTTCCTCCACTGTTCAGTGCTGGTTGCTTTATTTCATTGGCTGGTGCTGCCATGAAGGAGTGCCTAATGTTCTGTCTGACTTTGTGTCCTGCAAACCTCAGTCAAAACTTGGTGCAATCATGTACATATTTTCTCTACTCTTTAATGAACTTAATGTCGGCTAGTTTATATTGCCTGGACGAATTTTACCATGACATCTTACTACCCCATGGGCTACATAGAAGAGCAGGGTCTCCATGTAAGCAAATTTTCTAGTTAATTCAGTGATATTCCTTCAAGTAACATATTCTTTGAATTTGAACTGTTTTAAAAGTGGTTGTCATATATATTTAATATCTTAAGCAGAAGAAGGCTAAAAATAAGTCTGTGTAAGGATGACTCTAATCATTGTTTATTTGGAAACATCAGGCTGTTGTACCATGGGAATGATCTTCTCCAAAGCAGTGACAATAAATGGTGCATGGGACAATTTCCTGCTCCATCCACTGACCTCAGGCTGCTATATTTCTTGAGTTGTCAGCTTTGTTTTTTTGTGTTGTCATTCCAGGACTGGTTGCTGTCAGGTCTTGCAGCCGGGCATCTGCCTCTAGTGTTCTGTCTCCTGAACTCTTCTGTATTGGTGCTTCTAATTGGTTGTGTATTTGAAGCCTCCTAGATAACCTTGCTAAAAAATGTTTCAGTTAGGAGTTTGTTCAAAGGCATGCTTTTGAAGGAGGGGAACTAGGAGTTGGGCAGGCACTTCTACAGACTCGCCTTTGAGCAGCCAGAGGAGGTGAGGCTTATTTTCCTCCTTCAGGTTCTCCATTTATGCCTTTGGATGATTTCATTGTTCATTAATCATCTGCTACATGGCAGTGTGCTAGGAATATTCAAAGGTGAAGTAAACATTTTTACTGTTCTCAGAATCTATTGTGGGCATAGATACATAAATATAGTAAAACCAGGCAGATACTATAGAATGAGATGTAAACACCATACTGGGAGCCTTGGAAGAAGAGTCTGTGGATTTGGCTGGCCTTAAAGGAAGAGATTAGGTTGGATGGGAGGGTAAGATGGGAAGTACAGCTGGGTTGGGGAGAGGCTATCTCAAGTGGAAGCAAAGTGTGGACAGAGGTGACCAAATAAAGGATATGTGGGAGGAATGACATTTGTTCAGGTGTGGCTGGGTAAACATCTGTGGTGGGCGTTCATAGCACACTGTAACCCAGGGAGTGTTTTACAGAGTTGACCTACACTACACTACACTGTGTGGTAAAAATTGTAGAGCATCACAAATCCTGGAGTAATCATTCTGCCTTGCCTGTGTGAGGTGCCTGACGGATGCTTCCACCTTCCTCTTTATTTGTGTTCATATCGTACTGTGTCTGAAATTCAGACCTCTTTTTGTGTATGACCTTTGAAATGTTTGGTGTATGCTCCCTGTGTGTGTAGCACATAGCTCCTAGGAGGCGGGCAAATTCACTGTGTGAAAGGTAAATGAACACTTGTATGTTAAACTTTGAAAACAGATCATATTAGAATATTTTCTTAGTAGGGGTGTCCTTTTATAAAAGGAAGCTTTGTACACAAGGGCCAGCACAACATTTAGTTGTCTTGAATTTTGAAATATTTTGTTTTTAAAACCCCTTGTAAAATATTTGAAATGTTTGTTTTCTTGTTTTTGAGAATTTACATCTATAACTGATAGTATTTTTCTTTGCGTTTATAGTACAGCCAAGTACAGCGTGTTGACATTTCTACCTCGATTCTTGTATGAGCAGATTAGAAGAGCTGCTAATGCCTTCTTCCTCTTCATTGCCTTATTACAGGTAATGTTTTTCCTTAAAATCTTATTTGAAATTCAGAACCTTTCTTGCATGCACAGTGAGATTTTGCTGAAGGGTTATTTACCTGAAAAAGTGTCATAATACCTGAATATAATTTCCTTTCTTCATTCAGTCATTGTTTGCATGAACAAACGTGATCTTGCATAAAGGCAAACTTCTTTAAGTAAGCCTTCAATTGCAGTTACTAAAGGAGTCATTGAGAAATGGCCTGAGGGTCTTACTTTTAACTCGTTTTTTTCTGTTCTATATATGGCAATGTTGGATAAAATTTAAAAAATATGTAACATACTTAGCTAGTTTTTAAAATAAGGTAATTATTTTGGTGTAGCAGGAATGGGAAAGAACCATAGAAGGGTGAGTGGTGTCATTTTTTTTTTTTTTTTCTTTTGTAGAGAATTTTAATCTGTCACCTTCCCTTTTTCGGTCTCTTGCAGCAAATTCCAGATGTATCTCCAACAGGAAGATACACCACCCTGGTGCCATTGATCATTATTTTAACAATTGCAGGCATCAAAGAGATTGTAGAAGATTTTGTAAGTTTTTGCTTTTGGATAATAAAAACCTTGCATTGAATATAACAAAACTCATTCGTTGCTTGGGTTTTATGTTTAAGACAGAACATTGGTCTATAGTTTAAACTAACCTCTCGAAGTTCATGATGGCATTTTGGTGGGGAGGGAATGTGAACATACAGTGTCCTTTAATGCCTGTAGGATAACACAGAAGTAGTTCAGACAGTGCTTCCTAATGTTAGTTCCTGGACCCGCTTTGGTTTTTATAAGTGATGTTCCTACATCCCCCTGTCGAGCTTGCTAATTTGGTGGCAAATTGAAGACTGTATTGCTGTCCAGCATAGTAGCATTGTGCTTGCTCTGCCTGAGGTAATTTCACAAGAATTTTCTCCCTCCTCATACTGATGTTGGTGCATCTCCAAGTTCGTTGGCTACAACCATATCCATCCTCTGTCTATCCTGTTTTATAACTGTGCTCTTTTTCTCCCCCTCCCCACACCCATTCTTGCAGTATCTAGCACACATCATATGCACTTATTTTTTTTCTGGGAATAGGTAAACTAATAAATGTAAAACAAATCAAAGCAAAGGCACTTTGCCTCAGAAAATTTTTTATCAATAAAATGAATTCAGTTGTTGTGTTTATCATATTGAATAATACCTGCAGGCTGATGTAAAACAAAAGAGGAGTGAGAAGTTTCATACTTCAAGGTGCTTGTTCATTGTTAGAATCTAAACACAGTAATTTAAACCAGAGTAGATGACATATCTACATTTATTGCACTTGTCTAACTAAATTAGCGAGCCATGCTGGTTGTGAACTATTGAACTAAATTGGAGAGCATTAGCATTGTAGGCCATTGGTTTCTGACCTCTCCACCCCTCATTGATCCTAATTGTTTGCTGTGTTGGTTATTCATTTGGGACTTTTGAATCTAAGAACTTTTTTCTTTCTGTAACAGAAACGACATAAGGCAGACAATGCAGTTAACAGAAAGAAAACCATAGGTAAGATGCCAGGCTGATCACTTTTTCCATTAGAAAGCCTGAGAATAAGACCCATGTTTAAGGAATTTTAAACAAGTAGTTAATGGTATTGAGGAAGATTGGAGAAACGATCTATAATACATTAAAGAAATAGTGAAATGATAAACAAATGCAATATAATGTGAGTCCTGGCAATTAAGATTTGAATAGGGCTGGTATGTTTTAGAATTTTAGAAAAGCTTATAATTTTCAGAAGCTAAATATATTTTATATTAAAAATGTCCAATCATTCATATTCTTGGTGTATAATTGCTCCCATCTTCTCTCTACTTCATATTGTATTGGCTTCTAGAACATCAGCTATGTTATTGTGGTATATTTGGTAAATATTGTAAAAGCAGAGTAATTATTTTCTGGGCTAAATGTGAATAGATTTAACTTATATACATAGATCAATATTTATGCCCATACATTAAAGTATATATGTTACATAGGTACATATACTGGGGTTCCATTGTAGCAAGTGGTAGTGTTACATCTGTATGTCTAAGGATATGATATGTTGGAATATGTTGGAATTAGTAAGTGGAATTTTAGAAGGAGTCTTTTGGACTCGAGAAAGTGGATTTTGGTTATCATCAGTGTTAACTGATTCATTTTTTTTTCTTTTTCAGTGTTAAGAAATGGTATGTGGCATACCATTATGTGGAAAGAGGTAAAAACTATTTTTAAAGATACACCAGAAAGCGTCAAAGACTTGTAATTAATTGCTGGTATTGATTACAGTATAAAGTTTATGTTAAGACATAGGTCATTTCCATTTAATGTAAGTTTTATGTTATGGAGTTTTCTCATGAAGTTTCCTCAGATCTGATGCATGAGTATTCCCTGTGCCTTCTAGACAGCTCTCATTGTGTCAGAAGAGTTGTGAAATCACTGCCCATGATTGATATTTTTGAAATCTTGAAGCATTTTCTAGTTTCTAAGTTCAATTTAAGAAACATTTTGCCCTGGGCAGTGTGGCCCAGTTGGTTGGAGCATTTTTGCATAAGTGGGTTTAATTCCAATCAGGGCACATGCCTAGGTTTCAGGTTCAGTCCCTGGTTGGGATGCGTATGGGAAGCAACCAGCTGATGTTTCCCTCTCTCATTGATATTTCTCTCCCTCTTTCTCCCTCTCATTAAAATCAGTAAGCATGTCCTTGGGTGCCTATTTGAAAGAAAACCAAAAACCAAAAAACATTTTTCCTGGTCTTCTATACACTTAACCTGAATTCAATTTTTTAAAGGTTTTCTAACTTTTGGGATTCAATTAGTGGTGGAACAGGGGTTGGAAACCACCTGGTTTTGGTTCTGAGGCCGGAGTGGTTGGGGACAACCAGTCATTGCTGCTGTTGACTTTACAGGATCCAGAAAGGCTTGCTGCCATGTCCCTGGAGGTGTGAAGTCTGCAGGGTTTAGGATCGTGTGGTTTTTCAGTTGTTTATATTGATGAATAGGAAATTTAGAAGAAATATGTGGTGCCATCTGTGTTTCTCATATCTTATAAAATTAGCTTTTTAAGTGAGTCTCTGTTTTAGCTTGGACTTCTTAAAAGTCACAGATGATTTTTGGAATGACTCCCATTACTCTAGTATTCAGAGCTGATTTACAAGATTTCAAAAGAAAATTACTTTTTAAAAGGGGAACTTAAAATAATTTCTCTTGCTAAATGTTTAGTAAGCAATATTTGAAAATGACACTATGATCTTTTAATCTGCAAAATGCCTGTTATATGGTAACTGCAGGCTTCATTTTAGTTTTAGTTTTGTTTTTACTTTGTTATAAAGCCCCTTTATAGTATTTTGTGATAAAATCATTTTTTTTTTCAGAGATTTTATTTTATAATTTTTAGAGAGAGGGGGAGGGGAAGAGGTAGAGAGGAAGAGAGACATTAATGTATGGTGGACCTAGCTACAAACCTTTGGGTTTGCAGGCTGGCACCTTATCCACTGAGCTACCAGCCAGGGCTTCGGGATAACATCTTAACCTTGGTAGTAATCCAGAAGTTCTGTGCAACAAATATTAATTAACTTCACTCTCATTTGGAAGTGTGGTGGTTCTTGGTCACAGGATTCGAAACTCTTGATGTTGCAGAGGGTAGAAATCTATAGGATGCAAAGATTCCCATAGCGTTTAGGAATGGCTTATTTTTCTAAGGTTCTTATTGCCAACCTCCTTCCCAGAAAGGCATGAATATGGGCTGGAGTGTAGAACAATATGGATTTGGGGTAAAGACACCATGGGAAACAGCAAAAAGTGGAGTGATGATCTTTGAATTCTGGGCCCAAGGGTTGATGGCCTTGCAAGCTCCTCACACACATTTTAGTAGGAAAAAGAAAACCTAAACACTTGTTATGTGATTCACCACATGCTATTTTATTTCAATTAAAAATGCATTGCTTGTTTATTTAAATTGAACTCTTGGCATGTACCAGATTTTGTTAGGCATTGGGGATACAAATAAGTGGCTTGGGCCTGCTCTTAAGCAGTTTTTTTTCCCAGTGGTTGTCAGACTTCAGCAGGCATCCCAATCCCCTGGAGGACTGGTACATATGAGTGCTGGGACCACTCTCAGAGGTACTGATCCAATAATTCTGGTGGTGGGGGCTCCAGAATTTGCATTTTTAACAAGTTCCTAGGTGAGACTGGTGCTGCTGGTCTGGGGACCACACTGCAGAACCACTAGTGTAGGGGAAGTGATAGGTGGCTAGACAGCATGTAGTGCAGGCACTGAGCTGCAGGTGGGTGATGCTTCGGGTGCTCTGGGGACATCTGGGAGGGTCAGAAAAGGCTCCCATTTTGAGATGCTCTAGTTTCCTCTTGAAGAATAAATAGGAGGCAACTGGTTGAAGACAGGTCAGTGGGTGGAACCTGAGGTGCTTGGGAAAGCTAAGCACATGGGCAGAACTGCTCAGAATAGGATGAGCATATAGGAGAGGACAGGTGATGAGAGGGCAGTGGTAACAGATGCTGGCCATGGCAGACATACTGGAATTGACTAGCTTTAAGCTTCCCAAAGCAATAAGCACTTATCTGAACTGCCAGCGCTCAAGCCAGAGATTCTCAGCATGGTAGTTAACTATTGGTAAATGCTGAGAAGAAGCTCTGGGGTGGATCTTGACAATTTTGGTTGACTTTGAGAAGACTTTTGGACTTATTCTTCAGAATTAAGAGACTTGAGAATCCTCTGAGGCTAGAGTGAATTTAAAGATTTTGGGAAGGGGGGGTCGCCTTTTAACCTTAAAAATTCTTGCTCTAGGTAGTTTCAAACACTGAAGGACAACTAGGCATAAGAACACCAATTAGAAAACTATTTTCAAACAAAATTCAAAATAGTTTTTTATGTACATGCAATTTCTTGGTACTTGGTTACTAGGAGATAATTATTTCTTTATTTCAGTAATAAAGATGGGGGAAAGCCATAATTTCCCTTGTCCTACCATTTTCAATTTAAAAAAATATTGTTCTTTTGAAAACATGGCTAGTTTTTAAAGTCAATTGCTTCTTCTCATTTTGTTCTATGTAATTGAACTATTCACACAAAATATTTTTACACTTAAAAAATATCTCAATTTTCATAGCTATTTTTTGCTTTTGTATTAATGCTTTGAAAATAGTTCTGTGACATTTTTTTTTTTTTTTGTTATGGAAATACTTTAATTATATGACTTCTTTTTGCCTTAAAAGCAGTTACTAGCTTCAAATGTAGAGTGATTCCAGAATTAAATTTTTACCACCCTTCCTTATGTTGAGCCTGCTTTCTTAGACTTTCCCACACACTTTGGTAAGTGATTCACAGCACTTGTTGGACACCTTTTAGTAAACCCTCCTTTTTTTTTTTTTAAATTCAAAATTAAATGTAGGCCCTGGCCAGGGCTATTCTCCCAGCTTGTGAGATCCAGTGGTTTTTCACAAGTATCACATTATGTGAAATTCTTGATTTCTAAGAGAATAGCAACATGGGTTAAAATAAGAAACAGAAAACATAGTTCCCATTTTGAGTCTTGAATGGTTATTGTACGAGGAATGGCCTTTCTTGTGCTGTCAGAGAATTTGCCATCCTTTACTTTCACACTCATAGAGCCCATTCACTTAACACTCATGTTGCTAGAGACTAACACATTACATGTGCCTGCTTCATGCCAGGGGCATGTACTTACTTCCTTAATCACTGTGTCAACCCTACCAAGTAAGTGGTGGTTGTTCCCTATTTTTTAAGTGAGGAGATAGAAGTTCAGAGAGGTGAAGAGTTTGTCAGCATCCCAGAATTACTGTACCTGTGAAGCTAGGATTTGAGCCCTGGTCCACCTGACTTGAAAGCCCATATTCCATCCAGCCAGGTGCTTATGTGATGTTATTTAAAGGATTTATAGCCCCATGGCCATGGTACCCATTTTCTTCAGACTAGGGTCTGTTTTATTGGCTTGGGGTATTCTGTCTACTGGAGTCTGTTTTTTCAAGTCTTTGACTTTGGCCATGATTATTTTTCTGGCAATTTTTTGAGACTATACAACTCTTTTCTGCTGTATGTGGTACATTTCCAGGAGACCTTTTACATGGGCTGTCCGTGGTTGAATTTAATACTGCGTTTTAATCAGACATTGCTTGGTCTTAAATCTGGGTTGTATAACCTTGATTAAATTACTTCACTTGGAACCTCTGTTTCCCCATTTGTAAAATGAAGAGATTTACATGTGTTAACTTAAGTGATCCTCAACGTAACAAAGGAAGTTTTCCTGGTTTCATTATACAAATGAGAAAACTGAAACACACAGCCATTACAGGGCTAGTTCAAGGTTATACATAGCTTGTAAGGAGTATATACAGCTGGGGGATTTGAATTCAGGGCTGTGCACTTAACCAGTCTATCCAACTGTGTAGTGTACAAAGCTGTGGCATTGCTCCACAGTTCAAGCTGTGGAATTTGTAAGTGGATGAATAATTATAAGAAAAAGAGACCTTAATAGCTTTGACTCATCTTTCCCCCCATTCCTTTTTCTCCCTTTTCATTCAGTATCATTGTAAAGAGGCAATAGTACATTTGCCTGTAGTGAAAGATTATACTTTTATTATTGTCAAGGAAACTAATTTGGGCTTCCCCATCTTAAACTTCATGACATAGTTATATGCTAATTTTTTCTTTAAATATTTAACCACCTTCATCACCACATGTGCTTTCTTTCCTTTCATGCTTCTCTGTCCTTGCCCTTGGTTTTCTAGGTGACAGTGGGAGACATTGTGAAGGTCGTCAATGGACAGTATCTCCCAGCAGACATGATCCTGTTGTCCTCCAGGTCAGGTGTGCTATAATGAACATATTTTTAAAAAAATGTTAAGAAGCACTAAAATATTAAATGGTGACTGCTGACATCTCAAGCCACCCATTCCTTTCTACCCTGAGTCACCAGTTTTCTCTTTCTGGCCTATTCCTCCATTATCTGTCATTTGCTCTTTCCTGCCTTAATCCTAAATTTTCTTTCTCCTATTTATTCCTTTGTTCTTTTGGGAGAAATCCTTTACATTTTTGTATTTATTTTAGTCTCATGGCTATTTTGGAATATTCCTCATAACAGGAAAACGTTCAAAAACATTCAAGAACAGTGGAGTGATTCCTTCAGTAACCTCTAGGTGGCAGCATGTCCGAGACTTCCCTTCAGGCTCCTGATAGGTCCACCCAGCAATGTCTTCTGCAGAACCCTTCACTAGCTATTTAGAGAACTGCAGGCATTTTCTCAGTGTAGCTATGACTTGCACATGGTGTTTCCGCTTCATTCATCCACATTTTGCTCCCTTTCTGCCCAAGTATCATTGCCATGTTTTCTAGGTAGTTTTGTGTTAGAAAGGTATCCTCCTTGAGTGGCTTAAATACTCAACACAGTCCTTGATTGTTCTTTGGTTTGATATATAAAATTATATATCAAAGAATGCATGGCAAAATTAGAGTAAGAATAAATTTCTACTCTTGTGTTCAAGATGAAATGATATGTGTTAAGATTAAAACTTCTTATATTCCTGTTGGGAATCAGAGATGTTCATGTGCTATGCATATTTTTTGGGTTGAATACAATGTTTCTTTTATTGGATTTGATCACGCATGAGATTTTATCTTAACATGAATTTTCTGCTTGAGATAAAAGGTTTAAAAATAGCCTGGTGACCCTAGAGGGTTAAAGGACCACATATGTGTCATATATGTTTGGTTACAAAGAAACTCTTAGTAAAATGGGGATCACTTGATAGTTTGGGGCTAGGGTTTTGGTTGTGACCCTCAGAAAACCTGGCTGGAATATGAAATTGTTTCTCTGAACTAACATCTTGTCTATAAGGTGGTGATTAGTCTGCACTTTACATCAAGCAGCCTGCTGACTACATTGTTCCATTTAGTCTTTCCAACAACCCTTGATATCCTTCCTTTACACATAGAAAACAGACAAACAGAGGCACTGAAAACTTGCTGAAGCCACACAGCCAATAGAGGTAGTGCCAGGAGATCTTAACATAGCAAGTGGTTGGCACAATCCATTCTTTTAGCCACTAACTACGTTGCCTGAACCCACAGATTCCAAGTAATATTATCTGCTTTGCTTAATTTTAATCTTTGAGTTTTCTGTCCTTAAAAATTGCATGTTCTGATGAAAATTTGCCTATAGACAGAGTAAAATAAAAAGAAGCAGGGCAGTGACACTTGTCAAGCCTGTGTCTTGGTTCCTGACGCCCATGACTGTAACTTTCTTCAGAAGATGGCTTTGCACTGGCTATGTCTGGGGAGGCTCTTTTGTTCAGAAGGAGCAGGCCAGCTCTCAGACCTTAAGGGTCACCCATACCATTGGCTAGAACCTCATCTGTTTGCCTTAACCTGCCCTCCCTTCCCCTTCTCACTTACCTGCAGTTATTTCTGCTACTTGAGGCCAAGCAGCCATTTTGTGGGGCCCATATGGGCGGATCATTTGTATTGGTGTTAAGCCCCAAAGTTGAGTGTCTTTCCACTCAGTTACTACTACTAAAGTGTTTCTTTATATAGTTGACCCTTAAACTACACAGGTTTGAAGTGTATGGGTCCTCATACATGTGGGTTTTTTCAATAAATACCATTTTTACATCTGTGGTTGAGAGTCTGGGGATGCAGAGGGCCAACTGTATGCATTGTCTGGCCATTTTATATAGGAGACTTGAACATCCCCAGTTTTGATATGGGAGGTCCTGAATCCAATTGCCTGTGGATACCAAGGGACAGCAGGCGGTAGTTAAGTTTATGGAGAGCTAAATGTTCAGTTTGGATTTTTCACTGTGCAGCAGGAGTGGGGGTAGGTGCCCCTAGTTCCTTGGGTTGTTCAAGGGTCAACTGTAGCCTTATTTTGAAGGCTGATTGGCAGAAATAGTTTCCACAATAGAGTCTTTATGAGCTGTACCTTTGTGGAGGGACCTTACTAAACTTTGGATTTTTTTTTTTCCTCTCTCCTTAGTGAACCTCAAGCAATGTGTTATGTCGAAACAGCTAATTTAGATGGGGAGACGAACCTTAAAATACGTCAGGTAAAGCTACCTTTTATGACTCGTGTTGTCAAAGAGGGCCAAATCTAGTCCCCACATGTACCAATCAAGTGGAAAAACAATTCTGCACAAAAGGTCATGCCTTAAACCTAATGGAAGCAATGGGGAGAATGTGCCTTTTATTATTAAGGGAACTCCTTAAGAGCGGTGGCAGAGCTAAACAAGTGGGCTTCATCCAAGGATGCATCAGGAAGGGTGTCAGGCCTTAACTTGGGTCTCATTGCCTGCTAGTGCCATGGGGGCAGGGTGAGGAGCTCTGCTGAGCTGAGCTGCATGGTAGAAACTTCAGCACCTATAGGGAGAGGTGAAGTTAGACAGAAAATGGGTACCTCCCTTTCCATTGTTTTAATTGAGATTCTAATTCTAGGGAGTGATATATTAGGTACAAAAATTCCATCATTTAAAGCTATTCTGATCATATTTTTAAATTCTAGAATGAAGAATAGTCTTTAATATAATAAACATTTGAAGCATTTGCCACATATATATTTTTTGCCACTTATATTTTATGCTGCATAAAGTTGAATTTTATAATTCTCTTCACATATCTTTCTTTTCCACCTCAAATATTTGATTTTGACTTTTTTTTTATCTGTTTAAGAAAGAGTTACCATGTGCTAGATGTCTTATGGCATTAAAGGGGTACTTTATGATTAGTATTAAAATATAACTAGTTAATAAACATGCTGTTTTGTAACATGTTTGAGTACATGAATTATTACTAAATATGGATGTTTGCAGCACAGTGGTGAAATCTTAACTTTCTGCTTCATTGAATTCCTTTGAAACTTTTGCATTAGCTGTAAACAAAGCTACCCTAATATTCATCTTGTGGGTTGATAGTTTGATTTCTTAACTTCCTCAAGTTATTTCACTTTAGAGGACTCATCATCTTCTTTAGCTTACCAGTGGGGATATGGAATGTTGTCCCTAAACCTGGAAGATTATAATAAATTTCCTCTTTTGATTTAATATTTTAGGGTTTGAATCACACTGCTGATATGCAAACAAGGGAGATATTGATGAAGTTATCCGGAACTATAGAATGTGAAGGGCCCAATCGCCACCTCTATGACTTCACTGGAAACTTGAACTTAGATGGGAAAAGGTATCACTGTCCCTTCTCTTAGTGTTTTATTTATTTATTTTTATTGATACATTTTTATGGGACTAAGAATAACCAGAGCTTTGGAAAATATTAATTTTCTGTTTTCACAATATTTCAAAAACAGTGAGATTTCTTCATGTTTAGCTTAAATATGAGCTTTTTTAAAAAACAGTTTCAATCAATTTAAACTAGCCCTTAAATTTAAAGAAAGCTGATTTTTGTAAAGAAGAAACAGCCAGAGGGTCTGAAATGAGATTCACAGCATTGGCATGTTCTTTCTATGTGTATTACCTGCCAAGGAGGAGAGAGAGTTTTGACTGCATACAATTACCCAGAAAAGTAGAAGGGAGGTTGCTGAAGTGCATAAAAGCTAGTGCATTTATTAGAGAAGACATTAAGTAGAATTTGTTTTTAGAAAGTTAAATGAAAAGAAAAACAATCAGTCTTCCTTTAAAATATTCAGTGCCCTGTTGTCTTTATTCTGTTGTCTTTGTCTGCTTGGCATTATTTTATTGTTGGAGAGTCATTTTTTGTCATTATGTTGGGGTGCAGTTTCAACTTCTTCCCATCTTTAATATGTATGTTTATCAATGCTCCGCACCTGTATATTTTGAACAGACCTATAGAGGGACCTGATCATGGGAACCAACCCAAAATGACCATGACAGCTACGTGTGACTGTTTCATCGAGTTTCATTCATTTAGAGCCATTCCGTAGGCTCCCATTTTGAGTTTCTAAATTATATAATCATTGTCATTCCTGACAAATTTAAGGTTAAAGCTTTATTGCTATTTTTTCTTATAGTAGGTTATAACATAAATTGAGCTTTCCAAATGAATAAACATCTGGTTATGTTAGCAATTTCTTTCTTTGGTGTCATTTTTTAACTGGATTATAAGAGACATAATTCCCTCTAACAATAACATTTGTAGTGATAAATGGATAAGAGAAATCTTTCTGGTGGGTCTTATTTTGTTTTCTGTAGATTAAGTTAATGGTAATCTTTATTGCCCCTGTTCCTCAGTGAAATAGTTCAAATTTGAGTAAAGGAAATATTTATTGTGGGTTTATGTGTAAGGGGAAAGTTCATGTTCATTTGTCAGATTATCATTGAATATAAATGTTATTTCTTGTTTTTAGTGCTGTTGCCCTTGGGCCTGACCAGATCTTATTAAGAGGTACACAGCTTAGAAATACTCAGTGGGTCTTTGGCATAGTTGTTTACACTGGACACGACACCAAACTCATGCAGGTAAAACATTTCTATGCTGGAAAACAATGCTGATTTTAGTCTTTAAAATTTTTTTTTTTGTTACGTTTTTGTGGCATAGAGAGTAGAAATGTAGATATTGCATTTAGGAAGCTTGAGTTTATGAACCTAAATTTGGAAAGGAAGTGCCTTTATTTTGGTTCTTTAGGTAGCTTCTCATAGATTTCTGTTATTATGCCAGATGTTGTCACCTCCTGCTTGAAATATTAATGGTCTTGTTTTCAATATTTAGGGAGACAATCAGTTCTAACATATTTTGTCTTCTGGACTTAAGTGCAGACTTGTTCCTTCTTTATTTCTCTCACTGCTTCTGTCTTCACCCCAACAATGAGTATTTTATAGTAAATTGTCTTAATTAACTGGATTATAGATAATTTACAATCAGTTATAGTCAACTAATGTATGTTTTAAAAAATATTTTATTTATTTTTAGAGACAGAAGGGAAGGGAACGAGAGAAACATGATATGTGAGAGACATGTTGATTGGTTGCCTCTGATGCACGCCCAACTGGGGACCTGGCCTGCAAATCAGGCTTATGCCCTGACTGGGAATTGAGCCAGCACCTCTTGATTTGCAGAATGGTGCTCAATCCACTGAGCCACACAGGGTGTGTGTTTATTCTTTATGCGCAAAAAGAAAAAAAAATTTAATGAAAATGATTTCACTTTTTCCCCCTGTTAGTATTTTTTAATATCATTAGTTGTAAATTTGAGACCACATTTATATTAGGACATATTTTGCTAGACTACTTTGAAATTCAACATAAATCAATGTCCTTGTGTGTTACTTCTCATATTACATTGATATCACATGGCTATCTTTTTTACTAATGGTAGCTATTAATAAGGATTGGCTTTTCATATTGCCTGCCTTTCTGTATAATTTCTAAAGCACATATTTGACTATATTATTAACTTAAAAGTATCTAGTGACCATTGCACACCGTGTCTTCTGCTAGGCTGTATGGATACATTAGTGAAAGGCCCAACCTTACCCTCTGGGAGCCATGTGCACTGAGAAATAGTAGGGAATTAGAAAGTGGAGAGATCATTGTTTTAACATGTTACCATTACAAAGTGCTCTGATGTGTACAGAAGGGTCAACCAACCCAGGTTTGTGGGGTGTCAGTTGTTGGTTAGCTACTAAGAATAATACTAAGAAGCATATTTTAGAGGTAGAGTCAGGGAAGGGAGGCTATTGTGTTGCTCTACTCTTGGAGGTTAAATGAGTTAAATACTTGTTAGGATAGAAGAAGTGATAGGCCCCAGTGCCCACACCAGCTGGGTAATGGAGATAAGACAGAGGAAGGAGATGGGGAGGATTAGAAAGGTTGAGAGACTCATTGAAGTTGAAGAAGATTGTTAGATTGTCAAGCTGAGTCAAGAAGATTGTCAGCTGAATGACAGCTGATCAGCTTGGAGGGTGCTTGTCTTTGAGTTTCTAGGGTGGAGGGTTTATAGAATGGAAAAACAGAGGGAGTGGACCATGAGACTAGATAGCTAAAAGCAGAGCTGTTGGAAGCCATTTGATGTTGAAGAGTAAAGGACTGAGAGACTACACCATTTGATGGATCGGCCCTGTGACTTTGAATATAGATCATGGCAAGGCTGGGGTACAGATGGATGCTGTAAGTCAATTGTTCAAATCTTCAGGGAGTGAAGGGGCTGAGAGATGGGTGGATTTGCTAGGGAAAATGGAGAAGATAGTCTTGCCAAATGGTATGAATTTTACAAGTGGGTTTTTTTTATTTTATTTTATTTTATTTTATTTTCCGACAAGAGGGTTTTTAACATGGCATTAGAGGGATAAAGTGCCAGCAGTATTGCTGTGTCCCTCATGTACATTCAGTAATATTCTCTTGAGATTCTGAAGGATACCAGTTTTTACAGGAGCACCCTCTGCTTGAACAGCATTCAAGAAAGGAGTGTCCTCAACTGGGTAAGGCAGGGGGCAGGAGAACAGCTTTGGGAAGAAGACGAGGATGTAGGGAAGTGTTGGTCCTGAAATGTTAGGGCTTGGGTGTGGTGGAATAGTCATAGGGATTGTGTGTGAGAGTGGGAGATCCATGTAGCTAAAAACTGAATGGTTGGTGAATGCTGAGAGGCTCCTCTTCGATGACAATTATTCAGTGTATCTGACTTATGCCTGATCCATCCTTCCTACTAGGTCCTTGCCCACTAATAGGCACTTGTTAGAAAGTTTTAGTGTGGTTGTTCTGAAGCAGCCTGTCAGTGAAAACTATCTTGATAAATAGCACTCTGTTACCTACTACGCATTTTCTAACTTTCTGAGCCAGTGCCAACATCCAGTGTCTGACACTTGTGGAGCTCTGCTAAACCCAGATCACTTATATTTTTCATGAAGTGACAAAGAGATAACAAAGATTTAGCTCAAATTCATGCAGGGCCCCAAGTCTAGTTTTTAGATTGTGCATGTTACGAATTTAGTCACTGTTGTTCTAGATCATGTGTTGCTAATACAACTTTGTAGGTAAGGAGAGTGAGATAATTAAGTTGCACTTAAAATGATCCCATCATTTCTTCAGTCAACCTAGTGTGCGCCAAGTTAGCTTATGAATCTGCTCCCCACGAGCATGATGGGCATCTTTTCTTACAACCATTTGTGATAGAACTCTTTGCCAGGCCCATTACGTGTTGACTCTGAGCACAGAATAATGGAAAGCCCCTTAAGTGGCTGCACTAGAGTTGCTATGTCTTGAGGGCTGAAACAGCAGTAAAAATGATGAGCATTCATGGGGAATATAATATAACACACATAGCTGGAAGCCATCCAGTTTGGGAAGTGACCTTTTCTGTCTGTACTCATGCTACTTGACCACGGAGAGGAAACATGGTTGCTTTAGGACCCTTCACTTTGTTTTTCAAACTCGCCCTTTCATGCTTTCTATTCTTCAAAGTTCCTTTGCTTCATGCTTAGTGCAGTCACATGTAGAAATATTTCAATGTCTATTGTTTCTGCTGGTTGATTTAATGGGAAAGAGAGAGATCACCACAGTAATTACAGCAAATACTTAGTGTCCCATGTACTGGTCTAAGTAATTTGCTTGCATTAACACATTTAATCCTCACGGTGGCTCTGTGAGGGAGATATTGTTATTTTCATCTTTTAGATGAGGACACTGAGGCACAGAGTTGTCTGAGTAAGTTGCCAAAGTCACACACCTAGGCAGGGAGAGAGCTTTGTTTCAAACCTTGGTAGTCTGGTTCTAGAGCCCACATTCTAACTAGTATTCTTCTGACTGCTTTTTAGGAGGAAATGAAATGGGTAAAATTCAGGTCAGATATAAGCTTTGACATTTTGGCCTGTTTCTATTAAGAGGTCCATTATTCAGAAGTAGCAGTGCTTTCTAAGAATTTTATAGAACTTATGATGCTAGCAAGAATTTCACATGACAACCTCATCTTCATAAATCAACATGGTCAGCAGATGGGAATGAGTAGGAACAGCTCAGCTTTCCATAAAGTGCACATATTGAAGCCTAAAGTGCTGGACCTTGTGTTGCATGAAAGATAACTTTTCCCAACCCTGTTACCTGGCCAGGATTTAACTGCTGGAAAAGATCAGAAGTTCATAAGTGAATAAAGTCATAGATATTTATTGTAATTTTTTCTACCTGTAATAAATGAATGCTTATTTAAAATAATAAGATCATCTTCAGTTTTAAAAGATTGGGATAGGCAGTCTTGGAACTTATGTTTTGACCCTTGACCTAAGACCAGAGGTGATGTGTCATCCTCATTGACCTTTAGATGGTATTTGATGGTAAGTCAGCTTTTGCTAATGGATCTTCATTTAGATTTTAGAGGAATTTTTAAAAAATCTGTAAAGGGCAAATAATTTGGAGACCTAAAGTGAAAGGGAGAAAAGAGTATATAAAGGAAAATACGATTGTGCTGTAAAGGTACTTAATGGATTTAGCTTAATGAACTGAGCTTTTCAAAATTGCCAGTGTGACACGTCCCAGCTTACCACCTGCACAGAAAACCATGGCCGTGGGAGTAGTATTTCTGGGCTTGGCTATATAATTCAGATAATTCCCGAGGTGTTGTGGTATGAGTTTTTCTATGAAACTGAGGGATTGCCTTCTATTTTCATCTTAATTTTATTTTCAAATTGTGACTTTATTTGCATTCTTCTTTTCAAAGGCTTTTTCATTTTAGTCCTGTTAACTTTCAGATAAATTGAGAATAATGGAGAATGCTTATGTTTGGCATAAGGCACCACTTTTATAGCTTGTTAGTGCTTTATAAGCTTTCAAATCTCCTAATCTTTGTAAACCAGTGTTGCCTCTAAAGAGACAGGCTCATGACTCATGGAGGGAGGCCTGCAGACTTAAGCTCCTGTGCCCACCTTCCCTGTCCACTTCTAATTTTCTGATTAATCTAAGCTCTGCTCACCTCCAGGAGTAGGTTATTACCATCTGTTGTATTACTATATTTAGCCTCCTATTGCTACCATAACAAATTACACAGAGTTAAGTTTAAAACCACACCAAGTTTTTATGTTCACGTTCAGGGCAACATTCCTTTCTACGGAACACTGGGAAAAGCTCTAGAGGAGAATCTTCCTTTTGCCTTTTCCAGCCTTTCTAAAGGCTGCCCGAGTTCCTGGCTCAGGACCCCCTTCCTGCTCTTCAAAGCCGTAGTGTTGCATCTCCGTGACCATGCTTCTGCAATCACACCTCCTGATCGAGGACCATGTGATTAAATGGGGTCCACTTGGATAATACAATATAATCTCCTCAAGTCAAAGTCCTTGATGTAATCACACTTGCAAAATCCTTTTACCATGTAAAGTAATGGGTTCATGGTGTCCACGTATTAAGATATAGTTATCAGTGTGGTGGTGTTGATGGGGAGGTTGTTATTCTGCCCATGATAGTTACCTTCAGAAAACCTAATAAAATAACTTCAGATGCATAACTTTGTTGTGCAAGCAGTTTTATTGACTTGTCAACTGCTGAGAGCATGTAGTCCCAAATTTTTTGCCTAATGTTCAGTGGTCCTTGAATGTGGTTTGGATACATATTTTTAAACTCATTTCCCAACACTGGCCTCTCTTCTAGTTTGGCTAGCTTCCTCACCAGCAGTGAGAAATCCAGCCATGCACACTGATAGATGTTAGGTTGTCTTTCTGCTTTTGTTTGACCTTCCTTTTTGTATTCTGTTTATAATTTGGGACCCCATTTGGATTTCTTCTGGCCTCTAAAGATTTCCTGACTTTTCCAGCTTGTTTCTTATTCAGTTTTCCAAATGAATTATTTGTCTATCTATTTATTTTGACACCTATTGATGTTCTATTTTGCATTATTGATATGCATGTGTCCATATGTCTTTTCTCAATTAAATGTGTACTTTCAAAGTCTATATTTGTATATTAGTTGTAGAGCTCATTTTATTACTTTGAAGATTCTCCCTAGAATTTTATAATATAAAATCTTTCAGTTTCTCTTGAATGAGCAACATTCTGATTTCTTTTAATTTGGACTTAAATAATTTAGAACTGGTTGTATCCCAAGATAATACAAAAAACTAATTTTATGCTAAATTGTAATTATAAGAAGTATAGGTTGAATTATGTAGAGTTGAAATGCATTTTTAAAAATGGCAGAATGTGCCTTCTTTTATCTTTATTTAAAACTAGCTGCTGATTCAGGAGTATGGTACACTTTTTAATTTCATTGGTTATTTGGAAAAAATATGGTCTTTTATTTTTATTTGTTGAATTTAGGAAACTTACCTTTTTATTTTTCCTCCCTACTCTTTGCCCCTGAGTCTGTTCTGTGACCCTTACTGATTTTAAATGCTATTGTACAGAATTCCACCAAAGCTCCTCTCAAGAGATCAAATGTTGAGAAAGTGACGAATGTGCAGATCCTGGTGTTGTTTGGCATTCTCTTGGTCATGGCGTTGGTGAGCTCAGCAGGGGCCCTGTACTGGAATGGGTCTCAAGGTGGAAAGAACTGGTACATTAAGAAGATGGGTAAGTGTCGGGGTGGGTTGCTTGTTGAAGTAGGATGAAGATTTTTAGAAAATCCTTCTATGCATGGTTTGTTTATATGTGGTGGCCATCCCATATTTCTCTGCCCTTTGGCTACTTTGTGTAATGCCAGCCTTTTAAGGAGCATTGATGAAGTAAAGATAGATGTATTTGGGAATTGTTTTATATTGAAGTGATTATTTTTTTGGCTATATTTTTGAAGTTATTTTCTTAGTGGTTGCTCTAGGGATTACAATGTATGTCTTAATTTATGAGCATCTACTTCAGATGAATAATAATTAAATTTTGGAACAATACAGAAAATTTCTTTTAATATGAGTCCATCTGCTCCCCTGCTTTGTGATGTTTTTGTCATATATTGCATCTATCTAGCAAACCAACAATTGTTTTGTAAATATTGATTTATAAAATCTTATGCCTTTTGAAGAAGCAAAAAGCAAAAAGAAGTAAACTTATAGCTTTGTTTTATGTTAACCTACTTCATTTCTTCCTCTGGATTTGAGTTGCCAGCTTATGTCAATTCTTTGCTTCATGTGGCTTCATTCTTTCCTCATTCCTTTGTGTTCTCATGTATATTACATCTATAAAAGTCTAATAATATAATTTTATAATGGTTTTCTTGCCACTGCTTTTTTAAATCCAAAAGAAAGGATGAAAACGTATTTATATTGTTTTTTTTTAAAGTACCTATATAATTACCTTTACTGCTGTCCTTTTGTGTGTTTGAGTGTGTGTGCATTTAATTACTGCCTGTGTCACTTCCTTTCATCTTGGAGAATTTTCTGTATCATTTATTATTCTTTTTTTTTTCTTTTCTTTTAATTTTATTGTTGTTGTATTACATCCATCCCTTTTTTGCTCCCCTCTGTCCCCCTCCCCACCCACCCTTTCCCCCCAAAGTCAATCCCACCTGTTGTCCATGTCCATGGTTCCTTTATACTAGGTTCTTGTCTAAGGTATCATTTATTATAAGGCAGTTTAGGTAGCAACACATCTTTCTCAGTTTTTATCTTGAAATCTTGAAATGTCTTACTTTCATCTTTGTTTTAGAGGAGTAGTTTTGCTAAGTGAGATGAGCCAGTCATAGGAAGATGAATACCATATGATTTCACTCATATGTGGAATCTAATGAACAAACTGAACTAACAAGGAAAATGGGGACAGACCCACAGATAGAGAGCAGGATGACAGCTAATGGAGAGGGGAGAGGGGATGGAGGGATTGAGCAAAAATGAAGAAGGATTCATGAACATGGACAACAGTATGGTGGTTGCTGGAGGGTATAACTTATATTAGAAAAAAATTCAATAAATATTATATCAATATAAAATAAAATTGATAACACCTAAATTTAAAAAAGATACTCAGAATGGAGTTGGGAGGGATAAGGGTGAAAGAAAGGGAAGGAATTGTTAAGGAATAAGTATGAATGACCCAAGGACATGGTCAACAGGGTGGGGATTGACTGTGGGAATGGGGGACAATAGGGGAAAATTGGGACAACTGTAATATAAAAACAATAAAATATTCAGTTAAAAAAATAAAAATGTGCCCTGGCTGGTGGCATAATATATAAGGCACCAGCCTGTGAACCCAAAGGTTGCTGGTTCAATTCCCAGCCAGGGCACATAACTAGGTGGCAAGCCAGGTCTCCAGCCAGATCCATAGCTGGAGGCAGGGTGAAAGGCAACCATACATTGATATCTCTTTCTCTCTGTCTCCTGCCTTCTCCCTTCCCCTCTATCTAAAAAAATAATAATATATAAAATCTTTTTAAAAAATTGAAAAATTAAAATGTGAGAAATTATGTTAAAAAATACCGAAGTTTTGTAGAATTCTTGGTTGACATTCTTTCCCTTTCAGTACTTTGAATATACAATTCCACTGCCTTATGGCCTCCATTGTACTGATGGGAAGTCAGCTGTTAATCTTATTGAGTTTTCCTTTGTATGTGAATCATTTTTCTATTGCCACTTTCAAAATTGTCTTTGATTTTTAATGATTTTGAGTATTTTCTCTTGGGAAATTGTTGAGATTTCAATTTTTGGATATGTGTATTTTTCATCAGATTTGGGATGTTTCCAGCTATTATTTGTTGTTTCTGTCATTTCTTACTTGCCTTTCCTTCTGGTAATTACATTATTTATGTTGATTCACTGATGTGTACTAATAGGTCTATGAGGCTCTGTTAATTTTACTTCATTCCTTTGTCCTTCTGTTCTTTAGATTGTTTAATCTTTATTGATCTATATTCAAGTTTGTCTGTCCTATCTTCTGCCAGCCCAAATCTACTGTTGAGCTATAGTAGTGATTTTTTAAAAAATTTCAATTATTGTACCTTTCAATTACAACATTTCTATTTATTTTTTCACAGTAAAGAAATCTGTATATAACTTTTGATTTGCCCACAACTTAGTTGGCTCTCATATCCACAGGGGGTTGGTTCCATGACCCCCCAAAGATACCAAAATCCGTGGATGCTAAGTCCCCTGTATAAAATGGCATGGATCAACTCATACAGCTGAGACTTCATATTTGCATATTCCCAGCTACAGGTGGAAAACTGTTTAGTGAAACATTATAGGTATTTGTTGAACAAAGTCTGTATATAAGTGGACCCACACAGTTCAAACTTGTGTAGTTCAAGAATCAACTGTACATTCACAGAATTTGTAACACTCACCCCTACCTAAACTTATAACATTTTAATTACCTTAGAAAGAAACTATCTTCATTAGTAGTTACTCCTCTTCTTGTTTTTATTTTTAAGTCTAGATTCCTAGGTGTCCACATACCATAGTGGTCATCCAGTGATTGGTCAGAGGTTGTGCTTAAACCCCTTTGTCATTTGATCAGAATGGTTTTAATGTTAGGGGAATTTAAACTCTGATCCACATTCAGTCATGAACTAATAGTTCAAAAGTACTCTGTCTGGTTCTTCCTGAGCATGTGTATCCTTGCAAATGGGCATGAACTTCTGGACCACCAGGGTTGAGTGTGACCTTAGCAAGGTTTCTGTGGCCATATTTTCCATGGGTCTTCCCATTTAATTCTTGGCTGATCTGCTGTTTTGTTTGTCCCTACTAATATTGTGAGATATTTGTCTTCCCTTATTATTAGTTACTGAAATTTCTATTGTTTTTGACAGAGCCCTGGACATGGGTTTTTAAATGCTCTGCTCCAAATAATATCAGCTCCCTCAGGCTATTTATGTTCTGACCACTTGTGATGGCTCCATGGTTAGCAGCATGCCTTGCCGTAGGATAGATTTATGTGACATGGAGCTAGGATGGGAAGGATGAGAGCTGCTAGTCCTCAAGGTCTACCCCAACCACCCACCCAGTACAGAATTTAAATAACATGGATATTGGGGAAAGAAGGAGAAACTGCCTTTGGATTAAATGCTAAAGGTTTCCATTTATCAAACTAAAGTAATTTTCTTTAATGCATGCTTTCGAATTTTTTAGGTACTCTGTTATCAGTTTCCGAGCACTGTAAATACTTGTTTTGACAATTTTATCAAGTTTTATTGCTTCATCTTTTTGGAGATTTGACAGTCTCCTTACACAGCAATTTAAGAAAAAATACAATTTAATGACACAAATATTAATAATGTTTTAATTTTAAAATTTGAAATATTATCTTGAGGCTATTATTATTCCCATCTTTCAATATTTTAGTTCAATTGATGAAAACATTTTTTTGCCTTTGTTCTCTCATGTAGAAAATTTATACACTTTGAATTGCCTGAGGTAACTCTTATTTCCACTTTACAAGTGTGGGAAACAAGGCTAGGACTAAATTTATAGCTTAGGTTCAGATCCCTTGATTTTGTCTTTTAAATTTTGGACTTGGACCATGTTATATGTCTACCTTCAAACATGAAGATACTTTGCATGTGTATGTAGTTCATAAAATATGTTCTAGATAAATAATCAACATAAACCCTATCTTTGGTTTATAGACTTTGCAGAAATTGGTGCTTATTTTATTTTTTAAGTATATTTTATTGATTATGCTGTTACCATTGTCCCAATTTCTTTTCCCTTTGCTCCCCTCAGCCCAGTATTCCCCTTCCCTCCAGCATTCCCATCCCCCTCTTAATTCATGTCCATGAGCTGTTAGTTCTTTGACTTCACCCTGTCCTGTATTTTCTTAACTTCCCCATCTGTTTTTGCCTCCAATTATGCTTCTTAGTCCTTGCACCATTTCCCCATTACATCCCCTTCACCCTTCCAGTTGATAATACTCTAAATGGTCCTTCTACCTGTAATTCTGTTCCTAATCTAGTTGTTTGCTTAGTTTGTTTGTTTTTGTTTTAGGTTCTGTTGCTGATAGTTTTGAGTTTGTTGTCACTAAAAAAATTAATTTATTGTTGTTGTATTACATTTATCCCATTTTTTCTCCACTGCTCTCCCTTGGCCTTCTATCCCTATCCCCTTTCCCGTAGTCAATCTCACATGTTGTCCATGTCTGTGGGTCATTTATACTAGTTCCTTGACTAAACTGCTCCCCTCCCCACTCCCTTCTGCACACTGAAAGTCTGTTCCTTGTTTCCATGCCTGTGATTCTATTTTGCTTATTTGTACTTTTGTTCACTAGTCCCCTGTATTAGGTGAGATCATATAGTATTTGTCTTTCACTGACTGGCTTATTTCACAAAGCATAGTACTCTTCAGTTCCAACCATGTTGTAGCAAAAGGTAGGAGTTTCTTCTTTCTTTCTGCTGTGTAGTATTCCATTGTGTAAATGTACCACAGTTTTTTGATCCATTCTTCCACTGATGGACACTTAGGCTGTTTCCAGCACTTGGCTATTGTAAATAGTATTGCTATAAACATAGGAGTGCATAGATCCTTCTGAGCTGGTGTTTCAGGGTTCTTTGGGTATAATCTTAGCAGTGGAATCACTGGGTCAAAAGGTAGTTCCATTTTTAGTTTTTTGAGGAACTTCCATACTGTTTTCCATAGTGGCTGCACCAACCTGCATTCCCACCAAAAATGCATCAGGGTTCCCTTTTCTCCATATCTTCACCAGTGCTTGCTGTCTGTTGATTTGTTAATGATTGCCATTCTGACAGGTGTGAGATGGTATCTCATTGTGGTTTTAATTTGCATCTCTCTGATGGCTAGTGATGTTGAACGTTTTTTCGTATTCCTATGGGTCCTTTGTATGTTCTCCTCAGAGAAGTGTCCTCAGGTCCTTTGCTCATTTTTTAATTGGGCTATTTGTCTCCGTGGTGTTCAATCATATAAGTTCTTTATATATTTTGGAGATCAAACCCTTGTCTGAGGTATCATTGGCAAATATGTTTTCCCATATGGTTGGTTCCCTTTTAATTTTGCTGATGTTTTCTTTATTTGAACAGAACTTTTCAGTTTGATATAATCCCATTGGTTTATTTGTTCCTTTATTTCCCTTGCCCTTGGAGAAGTGTTGGTGAAAATATTGCTGCATGGGATACCTGAAAATTTGCTGCCTATATTTTCCTCTAGGACTTCTATGGTGGCATGGCTTATGTTTAAGTCCTTAATTCATCTTGAGTTTATTCTGATGAATGGTGTAAGTTGTTGGTCTAGCTTTATTTTTTTTTTGCATGTTCTTGTCTAGTTCTCCCAACATCACTTGTTGAAGAGGCCATTTTCACTCCATTTTATGTTCCTTCCCCCTTAGTCGAATCTTCATTGCCCATAGAGTCCAGGGTTGATTTCTGGGCTATCTATTGTGTTCCATTGATCTATTTACATGTCTATTCTTATGCTAGTACAAGACTGTTTTGATTACAGTGGCCTTGTAGTATTGTTTGATATCTAGTATTGTGAGTCCTACTACTTTGTTCTTCTTTCTCAAGATTGCTGTGACTATTGGTGGTCATTTTTGGCTCCATATAAATTTTTTAAAAATATGTTATCTATTATTTTTAGAGAGAGGGGAAAGGAGAGAGGCAGAGGGAGAGAGACATCAATATATGGTTGCCTTTCACCTGCCTCCAGCTACAGAGCTGGCTGGAGACCTGGCTTGCAATCTGGTTATGTGCCCTGGCTGGGAATCGAACCAGCGACCTTTGGGTTCACTGGCTAGCGCCTTATCCACTGTGCCACCAGCCAGGGTCTCCATATAAATTTCTGAAGTATTTTTCTAGATCTGTGAAATATGTCAATTGGTATTTTAATTGGGGTTGCATTGAATCTGTAGATTGCTTTGGGAAGTATGGACATTTTAATGATGTTAATTCTTGTCATCCAGGAATATGGTATATGCTTCCGTTTATTTGTATCTTCCTTAATTTCTTTCTTCAGTATTCTGTAGTTCTCTGAGTATAGGTCTTTTACCTCTTTGGCTAAGTTTATTCCTAAGTACTTTGTCTTGATGCTATAGTAAGTGGGATTTATTTTCTAGCTTCTACCTCTGATGTTTCATTGTTGGTATTCAAAAATGCCTTTGATTTCTGTATATTGACTTTGTATCCAGCTATTTTGCTAAATTTGTCTATTAGGTTGAGTAGTTTTTTTAGTGGAGTCTATCAGGTTTTGTATGTACATATCATATCATCTGCAAATAATGACAATTTTACTTCCTCCTTTCCAATCTGGATGCCTTTGATTCCTTTTTCTTCTCTGATATCTATGACTAGAACTTCTAAAACAATGTTGAATAAAAGTGGAGAGAGTGGATAGCTTTGTTTTGTTCCTGATTTTAGGGGGAAAGCTTTTAGTTTTTTGCCTATTGAGTATGATATTGGCTTCAGGTTTCTCATATATGGCCTTTGCTATGTTGAGGGTATGCTCCCTCTACTCCCACTTTGCTAAGCACTTTTATCATAAATGGGTGCTGTATTTTATCAAATGCCTTTTCAGCATCTATTGATAAGTTCATAGGTTTTTGGTCTTTCAGTTTGTTTAAGTGATGTATAACATTTTCAAATATTGTACCACCCTTGCATCCCTGGGATGAATCCCACTTGGTCATGGTGTATGGTTTTTTAAATATATTGCTGGATCCAGTTTGCCAATATTTTGTTGAGAATTTTCACATCTATGCTCATCAGAGATATTGGCCTGTAGTTTTCTTTCTTTGTTGTGTCTTGACCTGGTTTTGGAATTAGAATAATACTGGCCTCATAGAAAGAGTTTGGTAGTTTTCCCTCTTCTTAGATTTTCTGAAATAGGTTGAGAAGGATAGGAGTTAGTTCTTCCCTAAATGTTTGCTAAAATTCACCCGTGTAGCCATTTGGTCCAGGGCTCTTGTGAGTTGGGAATTTTTTGATTACTGCTTCAGTTTCACTAGTTGTTATTGTTCTATTCAGGCTTTCTGCTTCTTCTTGATTCAGTTTTGGTAGGTCATGTTTCCAGAAATTTGCCCATTTCACCCAGGTGTTGAGTTTCTTGTCATATAGCTGTTTGTATTAATTTCTTACAGTCCTTTGTATTTCTGTGGTATCAGTTGTGATTTCTCCTCATCTGTTTCTGATTTTGTTTGAGTCCTTTTTCTTTTTTTCTTGATGAGTTTGGTTAAAGACTTGTTGACTTTGTTTAGCTTTTCATAGAACCAGCTCCTGGATTTATTGATCCTTTGAACAGTTCTTTTAGTCTCTCTGTCACTTCTTCTGTTTGCTCTAGGCTTTGTTTGTTGTTGTTCCTCTTGCACTTGGAGGTTTATGGTTAGATTGTTTGTACCAGCTTCTTCTAACCTTTTTAGGTCGGCCTGTATTGCTACGAACTTCCCTCTGAGGGCTGCCTTCCCTGTGCCCCAAAGGTTTTGGGCTGTTGTGTGTTCATTTTCATTTGTTTCCAGAAACTTTTTGATTTCTCTTTTGATCTCATTGTTAACCCATTCATTACTTAATAGCATGTTATTCAATCTCCATATATTAGAATGTTTTTGGGTTTTTTCCCTTGAAGTTGGTTTCTAGTTTTAAGCCATTGTGATCTGAGAAGATGTTTGGTATGATTTCAGTTTTCTGAAGGCCTGTCTTGTGTCCTACCATGTGGTCTATCTTTGAGAATGTTTTATGTGCACTTGAAAATAATGTGTATTTTCCTTCTTTGGGGTGAAAAGTTCTGTATATATCAGTTAAGTCCATTTCATCTAGAGTGTTGTTCAATGCCACCAATTTCTTTGGTGCATTTTTGCTTGGAAGATCTGTCCGTTGTTGATAATGAGTTAGTAAAATCCCCTACTATTAGTGTGTTGCTGTCCATATCCTTGAAGTCCTCCAGATTTTCCTTATATATTTGGGTGCTTCTATGTTGGGTGAATATATGTTTACAAGAGTTATATCTTTTTGATGAGCTGTTCCCTTAAGTATTATGAAATGTCCTTCTTTGTGTCTTTTTATGGCTTGTAGTGTTTCTGTGGAGAACTCAGCTGATAACCTTATTGGAGCACCCTTATATGTTATTAGCTGTTTCTCTTATTGCTTTTAGGATTCTCTTCTTGTCTTTGAAATTTGCCATTTTAATTATGATGTGTCTTGAAGTGGGCCTCTTTGGGTTCATCTTCATTGGGACTCTATGTGTTTCCTGAATGTGAGTGACATTTTTGCTATAAGTTAGGGAAGTTTTCTGTCTTTACTTTTACAAACAGGCTTTCTATCCCTTGCTTCTCTTCTTCTCTTTCTGGTATCCCTATCATAAAGATATGATTACATTTCATATTGTCCTACAGCTCTCTTAAAACCTCTTCATTCTTTTTCAGACTTTTTTCATTTTGTTGCACTGTCTAGGAATTTTTTTGTACGTTTTCCTCCAGCTTGCTAATCCAATTCTCTGCTTCCTCTAGCCTGCTTTTGATTCCTTATACTTTATTTTTCCATTTGGAGATTGTATTCTTCATTTCCTCCTGGCCCTTTTTGAAAGTTTCTATGTCTTTTTAATGCTGGTGTAGTTCTCAGTAAGTTCCTTGTAGCTTCCCTGGAGTTCTTTGCAGTTTCTCTGGAGTTGTTTGCAGTTTTCTTTGAGGTTGCTGTGCTCATTGACCTTCTGTATCGTCATCATTTTGAATTCCATGTCTGATAGTTTGTTTGCCTCTATTTCATTTAGCAGTCTTTCTGTGGTTTCCTTCTTTCCTTTTGGTGAGGGACTATTTCTTTTTCTTCTTTTAGGTGACTCTTGTCTTTTTCTGCTTCTTATATTGGGATTTGTTGAGTTCCTGCCTTTGTGGTGTGATCTTACGTAGTGCATAGGTGCACTTTCTTTATTTCCTAGATTCACCTTGGGTTTTGTCAGATCATGTCTCAGTCTGGGCCTATTCAGTCTGTTGGAGACAACCAGAGATCTACTGTCTTTGTCTGTGCCTTTCAGTTTTTAATCCAATTAATCTGTGATCAGCTGTCAGGTGTAGGCCACCCCTGGGTGGGACAGAATAACTCAGTTTTAATCCAATCAATCTGAGATCAGTGGTTGGTCTTAGGGACTGCTAGGTAGGGTAGGTTAATTTAGCTTTTTTGGTTTTTTTTTAACCTTTTTTTAAAAGGATTTTATTATTTTCAGAGAGAGAGGAAGGGAGAGAGGCAGAGAGGGAGAGAAACATCAATGTATGGTTGCCTTTCAGGTGCCTCTAGCTATGGACCTGGCTTGCAACCTGGTTATGTGTCCTTTCTGGGAATTGAACCAGGACCTTTGGTAATTTAGTTTTTAATGCAATCAATCTGTGATCAGCTGCCTGGCTCAGGCACTGCTGGTTAGGACAGGTTGATTCCTATGAGCCGAGCTGTGATGTCTCCTCAGGTGGCTGCTGTTTACAGTAGCTAGGCTGCTTGGGGTATGGGGAATGAGTCAGCACTAGGAGCCCATCAGCTGCTCCCTCATTTCTTTCCTCAAAGCCACTGCTTCAAACTCTCCTTAAGCATGTCTAGTCCACTCTGCCCTCCCTTCTACTGGAGCCCAGGGTAAGTGGGTAAAGTGCATGGTCACTTTAGTAATTCTCTGTCATTTTAATGTTTTTGATCCTCTTTTTCTTAAATAAGTCCCTTTAACATTTTGTATAATAAGGGCTTGGTGATGATGAACTCCTATAACTTTACCTTGTCTGTGAAGCACTTTATCTGCCCTTCCATCCTAAATGATAGCTTTCCTGGATAGAGTAATATTGGTCGTAGGTACTTGCTTTCCATCATTTTGAATACTTCTTGCCAGGCCCTCTTGCCTGCAAAGTTTCTTTTGAGAAATCTGTCAGTAGTCTTATTGGAACCCCTTTGTAGGTAACTCTCTTCTTTTCTCTTGCTGCTTTTATGATTCCCTTTTTATCTTTAACCCTTGGCTTTTTAATTTTGATGTGTCTTGATGTGGTCTTCTTTGGGACTAGCTTTTTAAGGACTCTCTGTGCTTCCTGACTTTGTATGTCTATTTCCTTTGCCAAATTTGGGAAGTTTTCCTTCATTATTTTGTCACACAAATTTTCAGTTTTTTGCCCTTCCTCTTCTCCTTCTGGCGCCCCTATGATTTAGATGTTGGTATATTTACTTTTATTTTTTTAAAGATTTTATTTCATTATTTTTAGAAAGAGGGGAAGGGAGAGAGGCAGAGAGGGAGAGAGACATCAATGTATGGTTGCTTTTCACCTGCCTCCAGCCACAGACCTGATTGGAGACCTGGTTTGCAACCTTGTTATATGCCCTGGCTGGGGAATTGAACCTGCGACCTTTGGGTTCGCAGGCTGGTGCCTTAACCACTGTGCTACCAGCCAGGGCCAGATGTTGGCATATTTAAAGTTGCCCCAGAGGTTCCCAAGCCTCTCCTTATTTTTTTCCATTTCTTATTTCTTCATTCTGTACTGGTTGACTATTTCTTCCTTATGTTCCAAATCATTGATTTGAACCCAGGTTTTCTTCCTTTCGCCATTTGTTTCAAATGGATTTTCCTTCCTTTCACTTAACATAGCCTTCACTTCTTCCCTTATGCATTTGGTATACTTAAGCATTATCTGTCTCGTCTGTGAGCATCTTTATCACCCATGTTTTGAACTTTGCATCTGTTAGGTTGGCTGTTTTCTCATCACTTAGCTCTCCCACAAGATCCTCCATCTTTTCCCTCTTTTGGGACACATTTCTCTGTATCCTCAACTTTATGGGCCCCCAAGTTTGCCTCTGTATCTTAGGTAGTTCTCTTTCACCTGTTATGCTATAAGGGGTGGAGCCTTTGGTATTTATTAGTGTGGGGTGACCTGGTTTACCAGGTTGTGGTGCTGTATGTGGGGGAGGGGTCAGAGAGGGAACAATGCTCCTTATTCAGCACTTGCCCCTTTTCCAGGTACTTCTCCTACCTCCCATATGGGGCTGGCACCTGTTTTGCTATTGCTCTGGCTGTGGTTCCCAGAGTGGGTGGGTATGTGGATGTTCCAGGACTATGGGAGCCTCTAAACAAATGGACTCAGGTGAGAGACTGGCAGTTTCTTCCTCCAAGCCAACTCCCACTGGTTTCCACAGTCAGAAACCATGAGGATTTATCCTCTCAGTCACTGGAACCATGAGTTGTTCATTCTGGTCTATAGTAGGCTATGGTGGGAGCATTCTCCGTTTGTCCCTTCCTGCTTTCTTTAAATGTGTGACTGCACTTTCTGCTGGCCCACCACAGCCACAGACAGTTTCATTGCCACCGCTGCTGCTGCTGCTGCTGCTGCTGCTGCTGCCGCTGCCGGTGCCACCAACACCACCACATTGTACCCTCTCCACCCTGGCTTCACCCTCCTACATGTCTGAATGAATATTGTTTCTTTGTATCTTTGTTGCACTTCCATGCAGCTTAATTTTCTGGAACTTATGATGGTCCTCAGTTTTGAGATAGTTGTTTGTATTTCTTCTTAGTTATGGAGAGAGATGCAGTATTTCTATCTACACCTCATCATTGCTGGAAATTTAAACTGGGGTTTAAATTGCTCGGATAATATCCAAATCCAGCACTAGCGGCATGATTTATAGTGGAAAAATAGTCTTTTTGTCCCACTCATACGCTCTCTTCCTCATTGTTCTTATAAAGTCTGAATAACTCTGATAAATACCATTAAACTTCACACTTGCACTGTCACTGTTGAAGTTTTGACTTAGTTCAAATAACTTTTCTTTCTTGATATGCACAGGTCTGGTACCTCTTTTCTCTCTCCTTATCCCTCCTCCCACCAAGCTGATCCTGACACAGCTTTGGGTTTCATCCCTTAGGGGTCTTGTTTCAACAAGGTATTCCTTCTCTTATCTTCAATAAATGGACTCAAGTTTCTTTGCCTGCCTCCCAGTTTTCACCTCTTTCCCCTATCCACACCTTTTTTCCCCCATTTGAAAATACTAATACCTTAATGAGTTGTGGATATTCCTTACAACCATTTCAAGTGCTTTTCTTCTTTATAAATCCTTTTCAGTTCACTGTCTTCTCTCTGTCCCCCAAAACTTGACTAAAATCTCTATTCTGGATGGTCTTCAGTTTACTATGCTTTACCATTAAAAAATATCTCCTGTCCTGGTTTCTGCAACGCCCTGTGGATATCTCTTTAACAGAGGTATCCTGATGCCACTCACATTGAGGGGAATGTTTACTTCTTTCTATTTCCCTGCCCCACAGCCTCCAATTAGAAGCTAGCTCTTTATTGGAAAGTATTGTGTATTAGTAGTCTTTGTAATCACAGTTGGTTCTATGTATCAGTTGCTCAATAACTATTTTAACTTGACTCTAAATTTATGCATATGCCAATACATTTTATGTGTGGTCTTTCAGAAAAATTGTCATTATAATAAAAGGAAACAATGGAGACTAACTAAAGCTATATAGGTATTCTTGTTTTCTTTAACAGATACAACCTCAGATAATTTTGGATATAACTTACTGACGTTCATCATCTTGTATAATAACCTTATTCCCATCAGCCTGCTGGTGACTCTCGAGGTTGTGAAATACACTCAAGCACTTTTTATAAACTGGGTGAGTATCATAGCAGAGTTTAAAAGTTGAACTGCTGCAGAATTGTCAACTACAATTTTCTAACACTCCCTCAGAGCCTTAGCCATTTAATTGAGCTCCCAGAAAAGGAATAATGTAGTTAATTTATGATTTTTTCTTGAAGGTAAAGGGCCAGAGAACTGGTCAGGGATTTCTGGCAAGCTGTCCTTGAGCCAGTGATAGTAGTGACTAGTTACCTAACATCTTAGCTCCCTGGTATATGAAAGGGGGCCAGGAGACAGTCATATATGTATATATTCAAGAGGTTCATGTGAGGATCAAGTGAATAAATGGAGGCAGAGTGCTTGTCTTCTGGTGAGCAGGGATGAAGTGGTTGCAACTGCTGGTGGTGTTTTTGAAGTCTAATCAGGGCTGAAGAAAGGCCTCTTAGATGTGTCTATATCAGTTCATTGTATATCAAAATTCATGGTGACAGTAAACATGGATTCCATTGTTAAGAGTGGAAGTGGAATGTTTAAGGAACTACCATTGTCATTAAGCACTTGACTTCAGCAGCCTGTATATGTAGACCAGGTGCTTTCATGTACTTTTTATTTTTAAATTTTATTGGAGTGATATTCATTAATAAAATTATGTGGGTTTCAAGTACACGATTCTATAACACATTATCTGTATATTACATTGCATATTCACCACCCAAAGTCAAGTTTACTTTTGCCACTAGCTATTTGAAAAGGGTAAAGGGGGTTATGTACATTTTTATTTAATCTTCATAATAATCCTGTGAGTGAGATATTAGCTGAGATCAGGAATATGAGTTAGTCTAGGTCATGAAATGCTCATCTTGAAACCAAATCTTCTGTATATACTATGTTTTCTCCTGTATCACAGTGTTTCTCTACACTAATTGCCACTAGATTTTTACCCCCAAATTTAAAATTGTCACTTACATATTTGTTTTTAATTTAAATAAAGGTTTAGTGGTATATATTTTATGAAGTACCTCTTCTTCTCACTCTCAGGACACAGACATGTATTATTCTGGAAATGATACTCCTGCTATGGCCAGAACATCAAACCTTAATGAGGAGCTTGGTCAGGTGAGAGCCTCTTTGGGAACTTTAATATCCCATCTGGTTGCCATTAATTTGTTCTCTTTATTTATAAATTTGTTTTTGTTTTGTTTGTTCATTTATTTTATTTTTTTGGATTCCATATGTTAACAAAATCTTATGGTATTTGTCTTCGAATAATTTCACTTAGCATAATAGCCTCAAGGTTCATCCATGTTGTCACAAATGGCAAAATTTCGTTTTCTATGGCTGAGTGATATTCCATTGTATATATGCACCACATCTTTATCCATTTGTCTATTGATGAACACTTAGGTTGATTCTATATTTTTGCTATTATAAATGATAATGAATGAACATTGGGGTGCATATATGTTTTCATACTAGTTTTGGATTTCTTTGGATAAATAGCCAGAAGTGGAATTGCTTGGGGAAGTAGTTTTGACTTGGAACTTAAATAATAAGTTAAAATTCAGAAGATGGAGAGATAGCAAATCTTGATAGTTTCTTATGATTTTAAAATTTTTAAATATTTTTTATTTAAATTGTTAATTTATAAAAACAAAGCAAGCCCTGGCCGGGTGGCTCACTCAGTTGGAGCATCATCCTACACAAACAAAAAGTTGTGGGTTCAAGTCTCTGTCAGGGCACACACCTAGGTTGCAAGTTCAATCCCTGGTTGTCATGTGTATGGGAGGCAACTGATCAATGTTTCTTGCTTATATCAGTGTTTTTCTCTCTCTCCCACTCCTCCTCTCTCTCTAAAATCAGTAAACATATTCTTGGGTGAGGATTAAAAAAATAAAAACAAAAATAAAAATAAAACAAGACATAAACGCTTTACTGGAAGACTGATTCTACTGAATTTTAATAGCTCTAGATTTACTACATATAAAACTTACATTAAAACTTATTATAAACTATTACTCATTCACAGTGAACTAATTTTACATTCCTACCTAATATTTGACTTTTTAGGAGCGTTAATCATCTTTCTTTTTTTTAATTTTTATTTTATTATTTTTTAGATAGAGGGGGAGGGAGAGAAGCAGAGAGGGAGAGAGAATCCAATGTATGGTTGCTTTTTACCTGCTTCCAGCTAAAGGCCTGGCTGGAGACCTGGCTTGCAACCTGGTTATGTGCCCTGGCTGGGAATTGAACCAGCGGCCTTTGGGTTCACAGGCTGGTACCTTATCCACTGTGCCATCAACCAGGGCCTAATCATCTTTGTTTAAAAAAAAATCTTTCTTTACTTAAAGGTCCTCTGATCTGATTGCTTGAAAGATAATTAAGGAAAAGTACAGAGTACAGTTCATATAATTAATCCTTATTTATTTATTTATTCATTTATTTTTAGAGAGAGGGGAAGGGAAGGAGAAAGAGAGGGAGAGAAACATCAATGTGCAAGAGATACATTGATTTGTCGCCTCTTGTGCGCCCCCTACTGGGGACCTTGCCTGCAACCCAGATATGTGCTGCGAAGAGGAATCAACCCAGTAACCTTTTAGTTGGTAGTCTAATCCCTCTTTGATACAACAGTGAAACGTGGCTCCCCGTTGGGGTCCCTGGAGTACATCCACATGCAGCAACAGTTATGACCCCTCTTTAGAAAACTACTGAGAACCTGTTGTTTTTACTGGAAACAATTATGTTAATTACTAACTTTCACCAATTCATAATCTGATTTCCCAGAATGTTATACATAGGATAATGTTACATTATCTTCTGGGCAAATCTGTTTTTTCCTTGGTGTGGAAACTGAGGTCAAAGAGGATGAGGTGATTTTCCCAGAGTCTACATGACTAGTTAGTATCCAGAGCCTGAACTGAACTATCTCTTCCTAAGTTCTTTTTCCTTTTCTGTGTTGCATTATGCACTTGGAAGGACATAGGGCTCACAGCATGTGTGCATTTGGAGTTCATCCCTTTTACATGTACTTATGTCAAAGTGGTTGGCTTGCTGGCCTCCTGCAAAAACTTATTTTTACTTCTATTGATTGAGAATTTAATATATTAATTACCTAAAACTTTGAATATGGGAAGTTATTTAACTTACAGTCATTCCATTCTGCCTTCGTGTAATCTTTATGGTGATGGTGATTTAGAAGCGTGGTCTTTGTTCTGTGCTGTTTTAGGACATGCCTTCTTAATCCAACTAGCAGACGGAGTCTTACAAGCAGTATTTTGAGGTTGCCAATGTGTGAGGTTATTATGTTAATATATTGGACATTAGAAGAGATGATGGGAATATTTTAAAGAATGATATGTGTCTTTGAAATACCTGTGGCAGGACTTAGTACTTAATGCTTATAGATCTAAAATGGGTTCAGGGCTGTTACTGAGTTTTCTTTTTGTATTTCACACAATGGGACTCAAGAATTGGTTATGGAAAGTGATTTTTAAGTGATCTAAACATTAAAATATATTTATTCAATAATATAATTTTAACTATTATTTATATATATAATTCTAAAATATATTTTGCTTAGTTGAAAGAAATTTACCTTTTAAAATTTATACAGATTTTGAAAAACATAAAGACTTTATTTATTGTTTTTTGCATTTTATTGCATCTTTGATGTACTTATGTTTCTCTTATTCTTTGATTTTAGGTTAAATACCTGTTTTCTGACAAAACTGGAACTCTTACATGTAATATCATGAACTTCAAGAAGTGTAGTATTGCTGGAGTAACCTATGGGTAAGTGTTTATCACTTATTGAAAATTAATTTGCATTCTTCCAACAGAATAAGTTTATTTTTATCTGCTTACTGAAATACCATGACTTTCTGACATTTTGAAAGGTTACTTTCAAGTATAGCAAGTATAGCATACTTTCAAGTATGGCAAAGGATCTGTTGCCAAATCCAAAAGAATCATTTCAAAGATCAATGCCAAGGAGCTTACCATCCATGTTTTTTTCCAGGAGTTTTATAGTTTCAGGTCTTATGTTCAAATCTTAAATTTATTATGAGTTAATTTTTGAGTAAGGTGTAAAGTACAGATCCAGTTATATTCTTTTGCACATGGCCCTCAGGTTTGCCAATGTCGTTTATTGTAGAGACTTTCCTTTCTCTGTTGTTTATTTTTAGCTCTTTTGTCATAAATTAGTTGACACCATATGTGTGGGTTCATTTCTGGGCTCTCCATTGTGTTCCATTGATCTGTGCCTGTTTTTATGTCAATAACAAACTTTTTTGATTTCCATAGCTTTGTGATATAGTTTGAAATTAAACATCATAATGAAGCCTTCAGCTTTGTTCTTCTTTCTCAAGATTGCTTTGGCACTTTGGTTTTTTTGTGGTTCCATGGTTCCATACATATTAAGATTGTTTGTTCTATGTATGCCTGTGAAAATGCCGTTGATATTTTGATAGAGATTACTTCAGATAATATGGACATTTGAATGATATGAATTCTTTTCATCCAAGCAAAGACTACCTTTTAATTTATTTATGCCTTCTTTAATGTCCTTCATTAATATCTTATAGTTTTCAGTGTATAGGTCTTTACCAGCTTGGTTGAATTTCTTTTCTAGGTATTTTAATTTTTTTTGGATATAATCGTAAATATGATATTTTCTTAATATCTCTTTCTGATAGTTCACTATTAACGTATAGAAATGCAACAGATTTTTGTATTTGCTTTTGTATCCTGCGACTTTACTGAATTTGGTTATTAGTTCTAACAGTGTTTTTGGTGGAGTCTTAAGGGTATTTAATATTTGTCATATCAGCTGCAAAGAGAGTTTTACTTCTTCTTTTCTGATTTGAATGCCCTTTATTCCTTTTTCTTGACTAATTGCTCTGGCTAGGACTTCCAGCACTATGTTGAATAGAAGTGGCAAGAGTGGGCATCCTGGCTTATTCCTGACCTTAGCGGGGAAAATGCTTTGTATGATGTAAGATGTGGGCTTATCAGATATGGCCTTTATTGTGTTGGGGTATGTTCCCTCTGTGTCCACTTTGTTGAGCATTTTCAAGCATAAGTAGATGTTGAATTTTGTCAAATGCTTTTTCTGTATTTATTGAGATGGCCATATGATTTTTATCCTTCATTTGTTACTATGGTGTATACCATTGATTGATTTGCAGATGTTGAAACATCTTGCATCTCTGGAATAAAGATTACTTGTCATGGTGTATGATCCTTTTAGTGTATTATTGAATTTGGTTTGTGAATATTTTGTTAAGGATTTTTGTTGTGGCTCTGTGTTCATCAGACAGAGATATTCACCTTAATTTTTTTTTCTTGTGGTGTCCTTGTCTGGTTTCTTAATCAGGGTAATGCTTGTCTCATAAAATGAGTTTGATATTCTTCCCTCCTTTTATATTTATGGAAGAGTTTGAGAGTGAATGGTATTAATTTTTCTTTGAATATTTGAGAGAATTCAGCAGTGAAGCTGCCTGATTTGGAAGCTTTTTTGGGGGGAGTTTTTTTTTTTTTTTTTTTTATCAGTTATTTAATCTCCTTATTAGTAATGGGTCTGCTCAGATTTTCTGTTTCTTCATGATGCAATCTTGGTAGGTTGTTTTATCCATTTTATTCTAGATTGTCCAATTTGTTAGTATACACCTGTTCATAGCAGTCTCTTATAATCTTTCATGTTTGTGTGCTGTCAGTTGTAATATCCCTTCTTCAATTTCATTTCTGGTTTTGAGACCTCCCTTTTTTTTTCTTAGTGTGTCTAGCAAGAGATTTGTCCATTCTTTTTGCAGAACCAGATTTTAGTTTTATTGATATTTTCTATTGTCTTATTAGTCTCTTTAATTTATTTCCTTTCTGGTCTTTGTTATTTATTTCCTTTTACTAACATTGGGCTTTATTTATTCTTTTTCTAGTTTTTTGATGAGCCAAATTAGATTGTTAAAGATTTTTTTGCTTCTTGATGTATGTGTGAACATTTGTCACTATGAACTCCCTTTTGGACCTACTTTTGCTGCATACCATAAGTTTTGATGTTTCCATTTTTTTTTTTTTTGTCTCAATGTATTTTATTTTACTTTTAATTTCTTTTAATGAGCCATTGGTTATTCAGTAGTATGTTGTTTAATCTTCACATATTTCTGATTTTTCCAGTTTCTTCATGTAATTGATTTCTAGTTTTATATCATTATGGTGAAAAAAGATGCTTGATATGATTTCAGTCTTCTTAAATTTACCAAGACTTGTTTTGTGGCCTAATATATGACCTATTTTGGAGAATTTTCCATGTGCAAATGCCTATTGTTTGTTCATACTTTTGTGACCACTCTGTTTCTCTGTATTTCTGGCAGTCATTTCCCAGAATTGACAAGAGAGCCATCCTCAGATGACTTCTCGTAAGTAGATGCTAGCATGTCTGGATGCTTTAGTGGAAACTATGGAACAACTTTAATTGTCAAGCTCACCTGAATATTTTATAAATAAAAGTTGCATTTTTGTTAAGACAGAACCAGAATAAAATTTAAACATGAGTATGATTTTCAAAGTCCAATGATATTACAAAACTTTATAAAAAAACTAATGAGCCCTTGGTCCAATACTTCCCACTCATTTGCCATATCTAAGGTAGGATAATGTCTTCACGATTTTACGTGTTAGGTAGCACATATCAAAATTTATTCCTTTTAAAGGCTGAAAGATGTTTCTTTACATATATATACATATATATTTTACATATGTATATATATAATTTTGTTTATCTTTTTGTGAATGGGCAATTGGGGTAATTTCATCATTGGCTAATGTGAGTAATGCTGCTGTGAATATTGGTGCACAGTGAGTCTCTGCTTTCAGGTATTTGGAGTATATACATAAAAGTGGGATTGCTGGTTTATGTGCTTATTTCTATTTAACTTTTCAGAGTAGCTGTAACATTTTACATTCCTACCAGTAATGCACAATTTTTCTGCATCTTTTGACCACTTGTTACTTCATGGAATAATTAAAAATAATAATAACCATCCCAATGAGTATCAAGTGGTATCTCATTGTGGTATTGATTTACATTTCCTTTAGAACTAGTCTTCTCATGTTTTAAGATTTATATACTAACAAAACTGATTAGCAGGGCTGTGTGTGTGTGTGTGTGTGTGTGTATAGTATGGTTGATGACCAACTTGCTTCCCCATAGATTGATTAGCCAGGACCTACTATTTTATTAGAGAATCCCTAGATGTAATGCTTATGGGTCTTTCTTATGAGCTGATTAGTCTTCTCATAAGAAGAATTCTTCCATTTTCTGCCAAGGACTGTATATGTGGCTGAAGTTGTTATGAGAGCTGAGTGGAGGCAGAGGGTTGGTGATCATACTTTTCAGTATATGAGGTCAGGAAAAAGTTCAGCCATTGTTAATATAACAAGAATGGTTTGTGTGACAATAATGTAACCTGGTAGCCAAGGAGAGTGGACTGAAATGTACATGTATGGACAATGGTAACTTCACTGTACTAGTCAGTGGGCATGGTAGACACCATTGAGTGAGCATGTATACTGTGTAGCTGTCACATTAAAAAATGACCGAGAAAGTATAACAATGAATCTGCATCAAATTTTACATTAAGTTTGAAAATTCCTCCATGGAAATTCTTTAGCTATGGGCATCTGGTGATTGGCAGCTTCACCATGACAATGTATTTGCTCAGGCATCACATCTTGTGCAGAGTTTTTTGTGAAACATTAAATCATCGAGATGACTCAGCCTCCTACAGCCCAGATTTGGCACCCTGCAGCTCCTGGCTTTTCTCAAAACTATAATTGCCTTTGAAAAGAAAGAAATTTTAGATTGTCGATGAGATTCAGGAAAAAAGATGGGACAGCTGATGTTGATTGGGAGAACTGTATGAGGTCCCAAGGTGCCTACTTTGAATGGGACCGAGGTGTCATCATCCTATGTACAATGTTGCTTGAATCCTCTTCAGTAAATGTCTCTGTTTTTTATATTACATGCCTCGATACCTCTGGACAGACCTTGTCCTATATAGGTTTTCAATTAAAACTCTGTCTTGGTGGGATGCCTGACCTCACTTGCCTGTGTGGCCCAGTATCCCTGGGTCCAGGGCTACTCTGGTTTAACTTCTCTAAAGGATAAGCCTTCCATTTCTTTCTGAGTGTAGAAGGTTCAGTTGCTTGGCTGCATAGGATGAGTTAAGGGCTCTTGCAGGCTGACCCTTTCTTGGGTGGATTTAGAACCTGTCTTGTTTGCCACCATCCCTTTATCTCACAGGTACCTACTTCATGCTGCCATTTCCTCAGCTGGGGGCATCAGCTTGCATTTTAGATGCTTCCCTTTACAAGCTATTGGTTTCTGTTTCCTCTGCTACACTGAACTCTAATGTTATTCAGAGTTCAGACTGACATCAACTGTGCTCTCCTCTCTTCTTTCATTATCTTTGTCTTGAAGAAGGAGTCTCAGAAAGAAGTGGAGATGACATTAACACATCACATTTTCTTCAGTGGGGTATGACACAGCCATAATATCAAGTTTCTTGTATCATATTATTTGCACCTTCTTTCTCCTATATTCAAGCTCTGGCTATAAATGGTTGCAATAATTCCTCATATTTTCCTGCATTGAGCAGGCACCCTTGCATGTTTTACCTGGTAGAAGTTTTACAGAGACCAACTAAAACAATGAAGTCAGGCAAGGTTGATCCTTGCCTCTGTTTCTTCTCCTTGTAGCTATGTTGTTGTTTATAAAGACTTATAAAAGATTTTACAGTAAGGCAAAAGATTTCCTACCTTGTGGTTTGAAATAATATATGATTATTCCAAATCTTTAAGAGTTTAGGTGTGGTTCTTCTTGGAGACAGGTTCTTACTGGCCTTAAATTATTTTAAAGGAAGTTTGAACTGAATAAATGTTTTCTCTTTTGCAGCCGGATGCCTTGTCCCCCTAGTGATTCATGTGACTTTGATGATCCCAGGCTCTTGAAGAACATAGAGGATCGTCATGTAAGGCCAATATTTTGCCCTTAGGACTTTAAACAGCTCATGATGTAATTTTTTTTATGTATATGGGGAGTGCTTTGTGGTTAACACTTTTTATAAGTTAATGTAAAGCCAACTTAAATATGTGGTAAAGTTATAAAGCAGCACAAGAATAAGATAAGCCTTACTGCAGAATTCTGTAACATTTCATATTTCTGTTGCTTTATAAACAAGACTTCAATAGTACTATTTCTTCATAGTTGTGAATCTACTAGGTCTTATATTTTGAAAAGTAATCACAATATCCTTTGACTAGGATAATTTAGAAAGCAAAAGCTATAATAGCATAGAGCAGTTATAGAATCCTACTCTGTGCCAAACATTGGACATGCATTTCCTTTAGCACCTGAGTCACCCCAGAGAGTTAATAGAAAGCTGCATAGAAGAATTACCCAACAAACAAATGTAGAAATGGGACATGTAGCTTAAGTGTTTGAATCTTAGCTATGACGCATTAGCTCAACTACTGTAACAAACCAAAATTAACTGCAGCATCACATGCATTTACTTTTAAAGAACAATGAAAAAATACCAACTTAGGAAAGTATTCAGCGATCAAAGCATTTCACAGCAAGTTTAGTTGGTATAAGTTACATGTAATATTATTAATTGCTTTCTGAATAAAGTTTAGTTTAAAAGTAGGTAAACTTGAGCAAAATTAAAGCTTCATCTTTCCAAAATTTGGTGAGAAAGATATATATATTTAAAACTTTCTCTGAATATTCAGCAAGGAAATTTCATTTTTCTTTATTGCCCTTAGTGTTCATTTGTTAATGCTAAAACCTCCCCAGTGGTGGTTCTCAAACTTGAGTAGGTAAGGCACCTCCATCGAAGATGCTGTTCCTCAGCCCTGGCGATGCTGATGATGTGGTGCCAGGCTACGGAGAGGGCGCTGCTGAAGTCCGTGCTCTGTCACATCGTTGATATGGTCCTTTCTTGGATTTTGACCTGAGAGGTGTATTCAGCTTCTAGAATAGAGGTCCTGCAAGCAGAAGAATGAGATTTTCAGAAGCTTCCCTGGAGGAGCATAGTTTCAATCCAAGGCTGTCAAAGAGGCAGGTGCACTGTGGGGACTTGCTTTCCCTAAGTGGACTCAAGTGTTCTCAAATCGTATTTAGGTTTAAGAGAATAACAAAGGTGGATGATTGAATGTGTCTAAGTTGGGATGGTAAATGGGAAAGGAGAAAAGGACACATTGGCAGAGAGGCTTAGGAAACTGCCTTTAATCCTGGCTGGTAGCACAGTGGATAAGGCACCAGCCTGCGAACCCAAAGGTTGCTGGTTCAATTTCCAGTCAGGGCACATAACCAGGTTGCAAGCCAGGCTTCCAGCCAGGTCTGTAGCTGGAGGCAGGTGAAAGGCAACCATACATTGATGTTTCTCTCCCTCTCCGCCTCTCTCTAAAAATTAATTAATTAAAAGCTTAAGAAAAAGGAAGCTGCCTTTAGCCTAATTTCACAGAGCTTGTTTTCCTAGCACAAGTCAACAGGGGAAGATGCAGCAGAGAAAGTGAGATGAGCATAGTGTGTTGAGTAGTGTGAAATTGTAGTGTTGGCTTTGGGATAGCAATAAATGTTGGATCCCTGTTTAAATGAGACTCTTTTATTAATTCATTTATTTGGCAAGCAGGTTAAGGTCCTAATTTTTACACCAATCACTTTGCTAGGTACTAGGGGAAGAAAATGAGTTTTAAAAACCCACTCAAGAGACTTCTCTTAACTGGGAAATCAGACATGTAATACTGTCAAGAGCCATTATATAGTTTTGTATCATAAGGGTAGGTATGATGGAAAAGTGATGCTGTAATTTTGTTTTATGTAGACAGAGGAGTTGTACTTCTTTAGCGGGGTTAAGGCTTCCATAATTTGAGAGCCTGCTGGCAGTAGGCCATTCATACTGAAGGGTGTTTTCAGGGACCTAAATGTGGACTGGCATAGAAACCCAGTGGCCAGGGGCAAATCTTTATTTGAAGCAGAGGTCCTTGGGAGATTCCTGCACCTGCCACTATGACCTCAGTATTTAAACTCTTTAAATACTTATCTCAGTTAATTTATGTACATATACAGATGTTTTCTCTGCAGGTGAACCCATTTTTGTATGCTTCAGGTTTCTAGAGTTTCAGCTTATTGACCACATGCTTTTTTAGTCTCTGATCTTTTGACATTTGAATGGAGACGGAGCATAGATAAGGATTTTTTAATGTGCATGTCTTGTCCCATGGTCAATGGCATGCATTTTAGGAAGAAACCCCACTCACAGAGTTGGTGAACATTTTTCTTCCTGACTTTACTCCTCAACTTTGACTCTCCTGAGCTGAATTTTCTTTTTATTTTTTAATTTAATTTTATTGTTGTTTTATTACATCCATCCCCTTTTTCCTTCCCTCTGTCCCCTTCCCCACCCAAACACTCCACCAATCCCACTTGCTGTCCATGTCCATGGTTCCATACTAGTTCCTTGACTAAACTGCTCCCCTTCTTTGCCTCCTCCTGTCCCCTCCCCTCTCCCCCCTCCTCTCTGCCCACTGGAGATCTATTCATTGTATTCACGTATCTGGTTCTGTTTTGCTTATTTGTTTGTTTTGTTCATTATTGTCCTGAAATGGGTGAGATCATATGTTATTTGTCTTTCACTGACTGGCTTATTTCACTAAGCATAATACTTCCTAGTTCCAACCATGTTGTTGCAAAGTTAGGAGTTTCTTCTTTCTTTCTGCTGTGTAGTAAGTATTCCATTGTGTAAATGTACCAAAGTTTTTTGATCCAATCATTCACTGATGGGCACTTAGGCTGTTTCCAGCACTTGGCTATTGTAAATAGTGCTGCTATGAACATAGGTGTACATAGGTTCTTAGGAATTGGTGTTTCAGGGTTCTTCGGTTATAGTGCTGGTATTGGAATTGCTGGATCAAAAGGCAGTTCCATTTTTAGTTTTTAAAAGAAACTCCATACTGTTTTCCATAGTGGCTGCATCAGCCTGCATTCTCACCAATAGTGCTCCAAGGTTCCCTTTTCCCCACATCCTTGCCAACACTTGTTGTTTGTTGATTTGTTGATGATGGCCATTCTGACAGGTGTGAAGTGGTATCTTCTTGTGGTTTTAATTTGCATCTCTCTGATGGTTAGTGATGTTGAGCATTCTTTCATATGCCTTTGGCCTTTTGTATGCCTCCCTCAGAGAATTGTCTGTTCAGGTCCTTTGTCCATTTTTTGATTAGGCTGTCTGTCTCCTTGGTGTTGAGTTGCATTAGTTCTTTATATATTTTGGATATCAAACTCTTGTCTGAGGTATCATTGGCAAATATGTTTTCCCATACAGTTGGTTCCCTTTGAATTTTGTTGGTGTTATCTTTAGCTGAACAGAAACTTTTCAATTTGACATAATCCCATTTGTTTATTTGTCCTTTTATTTCCTTTGCCCTTGGTGAAGTATCAGTAAACATATTTCTGCATAGGATATCTACAATTTTACTGCCTATATTTTCCTCCAGGACCTTTATAGTGGGACTGCTAATGTTTTAGTCCCTTATCCATCTTGAGTTTATTCTGGTGTATGGTGCAAGTTGAATTTTCTTTCCTTGCAGGAAGACTAGTGAGAGTAGGGGCAGCTGCAACCCTTGTAAAAGGAATCCCTGACCCAGGGAGACTACCATAAGCATTGATGAGAACATGGGGACTTTAAAGGATACTTTAATAATCTATATATGCAGATTTCATTAAATGCTTAATGAGGCCATGAATTGAGGAACTTATTTTCTATTTTTAGAAAAAGCCTACTTGCCTGTATTTAACATTTTAAAAAAGCTTTCCAGGATCCTTGAATCCTTCTGAGGTGTTCATCTTGGCTACTGCATTAATTAAGCTCTTTGACCCTTAACATCTAGCTCCACTGTAAAAAGTATAAGTGATGAAGACTGTAGACTCGAATATTTTTCTTTGGCAAAGTGTGGGATTGAATTAAATGAACCCAATGGATGTTTGTAAACATTAAAACAAAAAATTAAAAAAAATACTTTATTTATTATTTTTAGAGAGAGGGGAAGGGAGAGAGGCAGAGCGGGAGAGAAGCATCAATGTATGGTTGCCTTTCACCTGCCTCCAGCTATAGAGTTGGCTGGAGACCTGGCTTGCAACCTGGTTATGTGCCCTGGCTGGGAATTGAACCAGCAACCTTTGGGTTCACAGACTGGCACCTTATCCACTGTGCCACCAGCCAGAGCTAAAAATTTTATTTTTAATTACAGCTTATATTCAATATTATTTTGTACTGGTTTCAGGTGTACAGTAGAGTTTATTAGATAACAAATTTTATTTTGCCAAATTATGGTTGAGGCTAGGAAAGAAGCATTCTAGGATTTTAACCTATGTAAAGCTCACATTCTTATCTGAATTCTCTTGAGGGCATTGACTGAAATTATAGCATTTGAACCAAGAAACCCTTAACTTTCCTCCCAAGGGAGTACTTCCATCTGCTGCAGAATTTCTGTTTTCCTGGGTCATCATTTCTGATTTTCTGGGTACTCTGGACTGCTTTTTGGGCTTTGTGTGGGCTGATAGCCCAGACAGAATTTGCACAGGAGGCAAACATAAGGCCCTCAGGCCAAATCTGGTCCTCCACCTTGTTTTATCCAGTCTGAGACCTTTGGCCTGGCACCTTGTTACACTTTTAAGTGAAAGGAGAAGTTACATTTATACAGTCCTAATATTACATTTGGTCCTTTGAAGGCAATTGCGAGGCTGATGTGACCCCCAGTGAAAATGAATTTGACACCTCTGTCTTAGAGGATTGGCTCTAGGAACAATTCATGTGCTCCCTTAATTATATTGCTAACTTTCAATTTGTGGGATAGTTTTCTAACATATTTTGAATCATTATGCCTAGAACTTTTGAGCTTGGGTTTTTCAAGAAAAAAATATTCGTATAAATATATTATTTATATACTTATAGATGCAAGTTGGAATGCAAGACAATTTTAGACATGTATAGTTTTCTGCTATTTTTTACATTCATCAAATAAATTAAATATACTCATTTCTGGATACATAAAGCATTTTGTGCAGATAAAAATCTGTTAACTGAAGGACAGATATTATATGATTATAATTATATGAGGTACCTAGAATAGAGACAGAGCAGAATAGAGATTACTAGTGGTTAGGGGGAAAGGGAGAATGGGAGTTATTGTTTGGTAGGTACAGTGTTTGTTGGGAAGATGAAAAGATTTTGCATGTAGATAGCAGGGATGGATACACAGCATTGTGAATGTATTCAATGCCACTGCACTGTACACTTAGAGATGACTAAAATGTTAAATGTTATATGTGTCCTTTCTCACAACTTCTTTCAATGTGTAAAACAATACACACACACACACAAGCACACACACACGCCTGCATACATTCTCCAATGCTCAGCTCTTTAAGGTTATCAATTCTCTTTTCTTCTTGGGAGTGAGTGAAAAAAAAGTCTATTTTCAAACATGGAGTTCTTGTCTAAATGTATTACAAATACCTTATCCACAAGATTCAAAATAAGTTGGTCTTCCTCCCCTAATTTATTCTAGAATGTTAGGTTAAGTAGAGAACCTAAGGTAGATTAATTTTGTCTAGGGGATATTTTTTGATCTTTAAGAATTTTTTCTGGTCTTCTACTCAAAGTGGAAATTTAATTTGAGTATGTATGCAACTTTTCTTTATAATGCTCAGAAAATGTTTTTACTATTAAGTTTATTTGCTATTAACTCTAAGACCGTTTCTGTGTTGTTGCATCATGGGAAATGTACCATGCAGGACTAGATAGCTAGCTCTCTGATACAGAAGGTAATTTTGAACTGAAGTTCTGAAATTAAAGTGTTTTTGGATAAAAGCCACTTTTGTGGTGTAAGACTTGGGGAACTGGTAAATTTGCTAATTGAAAAATTTCATTGAATTATAATTGGATGTATATTCTCTCTTCCCAAAGAAACTAAAAATGTTAAAAAGATTAGTTACTACTTGTTGGTGACTAAACAAACAAACAAAAAAGGAAAATCCACAAAAAAAAGCAAACATAAAATTGTTACCTGAATGTGAAAATACAAATCTATCTCAAATTTACAGTTGCCTGTTTATAAGTGAAACGTTGAAGAACTAAAGGTAGTGATTTTAAAATAACCTCAGGACAAGGAAACCTGGTGTCCTGTCTGAACATCATTCTGAAAATGCTAGACTGTGAAGACAGGTCAGAACTAAACAAGTGTGTGTATGGGAAAAGGAATCATTTGTGGATAATATTGTCTGCTTGAAAACCTCAGAGAGTTGACTGCACCTTGGACTAAGAGTTTAGTTTCAACTGGATATTGAACTAAGTTATAAAATTACATGTTTTTACTGATGTATGAACAGTAAACTCTTGTAAAATACAGTGTAAATAAGATTACATTAATAATATAGAAACCAATAATGTAGTGCCTCACATATAATAGGCTTGCTGGTATTTTAAATGAATAAAAAGCAATCATTCATATTAATATATTTATAATAAATGAATAAAATATGCCGGGACCATATTTAGAAGTTTTAGAATCCTTTAATAAATAGAAATACATACAGTGTTCTTAGGTAGTATTAAGATGTGATTTCTCCATTAATTGTATAAATACAGTCTAATCCCAATGAAAAATGTAAGCATTTTGTGTGTGGGGGGTGGGGAGGGGAGGACAAAGAAATGAACTTAATACATAGCCATAACAATTCTGGTTTGGTTTTTAATAAAACACAATAGGCCAGGGACACTACCTTATGGGCTATAAGCGATCACGAAGTTGGAGAGCAGACTGGCTGTAGTGCAGGCGTCAGGGATGGCGTAGAAGCCCCAGGACCCGGTGGTGGCTGAGTCATCTCTGGCTGCTGTGCCTTCTGTTTGCTCGGCCTGGGCTTACATTTGGGAGCAAGGCAGACAACTTGCTCACCCCCTGGCTTTTGCAGCAGAGGGCAGCAGGGTAGTGGGGATGTCCTAGGACGGGACACTGGCTTCCTCTGTGTTCATACCTGAGTGACTACATGGGCTAGCATGCCAAGAATGATGTTGCAAAAGAAGGGTGACCACAGCCTTCTCAGGTGTCCTGACTGTTACACTGAAACCCAGAGGATGAGTAAATAGAATTGGTTGAATGTCTGTAAGGGGCAGCGATGGAACAGTAGGAAGGAGGGACCTTGATGGAGACCCGAGTGGCTGGCAAAGAACATAAAGGGCAAATGGCAGGAGTTGGGGCTTGATGGTTAGCAGGTGCCAGATCATGGGGGACCTGGAGTTCACATGGCAGCTCTCAACCCCTGTTCTAAAGGGAGCAGGAAGCCATTACAGGGGTTTAGGCAGAAGATGACCTGAGTCTGATGTATGTCGGTGGTGTTAGAGCAGATGGATTAACTGACTGTCCGGTTTGTAGCCCACAGCTCCTTGCATACAGGAGTTCCTCACCCTTCTGGCTGTGTGCCACACCGTGGTTCCTGAGAAGGACGGAGATAACATCATCTACCAGGCCTCCTCCCCAGGTGAGGCCTCTTGGCTGATGTGCCATGCTGCCCCCTTCCCTGGAGACTAGGTTGTCTGCAGCTCCTTGTGAGGGATGCCATGGTGTAGCCTGCCCCACAGAGACCCTGCCATTTGCCTTTGGCCTCACACAGTTCACAGGCTTAGCCTATACGTATTAAAACCTTAGAGAGCTGGTGCTGGGTTCTACTGACTCTAGTAACACTTTGACAGCAGCAGGGAGCCCCAAGCCATCTTGCATTTCCCAGTGGAAACCACATGCTAGACAGAGTTCTCAGGAATGTGGGTGGCTTCCTTGTCACCCCTCCATCCCGCCACGGATTTTTCAACGGCTGGTGAAGCTGTGTCCTGGAGCCCTAACACTACCCACTCCTAGAGCTCTGAACCCCACAGCACTGGGACTAAAACCCTGCCTCACTCAGAGGAAAGGTTAAGTCAGAAGAAAGTCATTGGGGTACCGCTCAAGTTCATTAGAGAACTTGACTCCAATTAAGAATAGTAGGTATGTGATCACTGTTGTCCCCATGAATTACTTTTGGTTCCGAGCTTCCCTGTCTAACAGAAGTGATTCTGCCCTGTCCCTGGTGGGAGGAAGAGTGAGCGGGTACCTTCTGTATCCCGAGTTCACGTGAGGCCAGGCCTCTTTCACTGGGGTGGGTTTTGTTAATTTGAAAAATAACACTTACTAAGCAGAATTCTGGCATTACCAGGGGCTAGTCAATGTTTCTTTAACTCTTGATTGACAGATGAAGCTGCTTTGGTGAAAGGCGCTAAAAAGCTGGGCTTTGTGTTCACAGCCAGGACACCGTACTCAGTCATCATAGAAGCTGTGAGTGACATACCTGGGCACCTCTCCACCTTGCACATCACCTGCTTTTGTGAAGACTGTGCATTTGAAATTGCATGTCTATTATACATATGACAGTTATAACTATTTTTTTTCTGTGGGAAATAGGCCTGTTAGAAAAACTTGAGATGTTCTATGACTACACTAGCTTATTAACATTGTTTTCGCAGTTGCAGTAATTTCTCTTTTTCAACCATGCTTCCCCACAAGTCAAAACCCGGATGTGAAATTTTCTGTAGTAAAGAAGCGAGCAGGGAGGCCTCCTCTTTGTTCTGTAGCCCTGGGGAAACAGCGGTGGGCCCCCTGCTCCGGTGGCAGCTTCTACGGCTCAGGCCTGCAGCCTGGGTTCCACTGGGTTTCACTTGTCCACCGAGCCCCTTGCTCCCTTGGTTCCAGTCTTTTTGGCTGGGAGAGAAGAGAATTGGCTCTTAGGATCTTTTTTATACACATGAATTTTAATTTTTCCTAGAGTCAAGTTTGGTTTCCCTCTCAAGAAGCCTGCAATTTGGGGGTAGGAACAAATTTAAATCAAGAATCAGATCACACAGGGATGCTGGAGATGGGCAACAGGGACAGTTGTTGGTTAGGATTAGCCAGGCGCTGTCATTTTTGATGATGACCAGTTAGAGGGGGTGCATTTGACTGCAGCCGGGGCTGGTCAGGGCCTGGACATAGGCAGTGCCTTCTCCCTCCTCTGCCTTTCTCCACCCTTAGTCTAGGGGCAGTTCATGAATCATTACAGTTTTGGGTTTTATTTATCCTTCAATTACTACACTTTTTGAAAAAATTATTTTTAGAGAAAGGGAAAGGCAACTATGTACGGTTGCCTTTCCCTTGCCTCCAGCTACGGACCTGGCCAGAGACCTGGCTTGCAGCCTGGTTATGTGCCCTGGCTGGGGAATGGAACTCGTGACCTTGGGTTCCCAGGCCGGAACCTATACACTGTGCCACCAGCCAGACCTACGCTTGTTTAATACATTTGACATTTACTTCTGACTTATATAATAACTTGATGTTCTTCCTGACTTAGAAGTAGTCTGTTTTTCCCATTCGTTTTTGAGGAGACTTTTATTTAGACCTTCATGTAGGATGTTTAGTTGTGTGCTCATTGCATGGGCGTTTGTCTGCATTGTAGCAGGGGGATTGCGAGGCCCTGCGGACTAACCTGGCACAGTGTGGGAGACCAGGAGAGGATGGCCACTTCTGCCCTGCTCACAATGCTGGACAAATAAAGGGCAGCTGGAGAGCCAAATGACATTATCATTACTGGCTGGCTGCTGAGGAAAAGCTGATTGACATTCCTTGGTCATCCTATTATACTATTAAGGTCATATTTCTATGTATGATTGTCTTTCACCTGCCTCCAGCTATGGATTTGGCTGGAGGAGGTCATATTTCTGAGAGTAAAAATGACTAGCTGATTAAGATTTATGAGTAATAATAACTTTAAAAATGCTATTCAGCCATTAATACCAGGATATTATCAAATGACAAATTCTCAAGCTGGTTAACAACTATTCACATGATATGGCCTCACTGATCATCTTAACAACCCACGGGAGTGGTTGACCTAACAGCAGAGCAAAGAGGGCTACTGACAGTCACAGTCCTCATGCCCAGGGGGCTAATTGCGGGTACAGGGATCTGACCGAGTAGGGACAGGCTGAGACTACCATGTGTTGGTCATATATTTGGTAATTTATATATTACTTCTTTTTTTCCAACCTACGGGACAGGTGCTGTCACTATTTAATAAGAAAGCCACACGTTTAGTGGAGAAATTGAACTTGAACTTATAGCTGTTGAATTTCAAAGCTCACATCCTGTTCACTGTGATATATTGAGGAAATAGAGACAAAATTTGATTAGAAAGTTTGAAAATGTCACATACACAATCTGGAATATTCTGGGAAAAAATGAGAGTATTGAGGTTCCAACTTTGAAGAATGTGAAGCCAAGGGCATTTGATTAATTGCCTTAAAATTGAGTGCTAATTTATAATTCCTTGTTTCTAAATCTAAAACCCAAGAAGCTTTAAATTCCTAAAGTTTTTTCCTAAGTTTAGGACTTAGGCATTTGACAGCTAACCCCAGCCAGAGCTGACATGAAGCTGCTTATGGTCTTTATGAAGCTCAGTGTGATGTATTTTGCTGACCAAAATTGATGTGTGGTATTACAGGATATTACCCTGGGGATGTTATGGCGTATATATTCACTTCTATAAAATGTGTTACATTCTGAATTTGAAAGTGTAACTCGTCCCAAGGTTTCAGATGAGCCTGTTTAGCTGGTGTCTTTTATTTTCATGTCTTGGAGGGACCATGCAGCCAAACTGGAGAAAAATGAGAAGCTTCTACCAGCAGGGGGAGCTATGACCCCACAAAACTCATTAGTAGGGAACAGTATCCATTGAAAAAGTTTTTGCGTGGAGATAGAGGAATGAAGGAGGAGTGGGAGGGAGGGAAGGGAAGAGGTGTGTATGTGGAAAGGTTTAGGACTAGGGAGACAATTGTTTTGAGATTTTATTGCTTTGTATCTCAGGTAAGAGCTTGTTATTCTTTCTTTAGATGGGACAGGAACAGACATTCGGAATCCTTAATGTCCTGGAATTTTCTAGGTATGTTTCTCTTTCTTGCACTTGAAATAAAATACATACATACATATATGTATATATGGATGTATATATGTGTATATATATGTAAAGTAACTCCATCAGAGGATTTGCATGCTGGTATGATTAAATATAGTACTTAAGTGTTAAACATACTAAATCTATTTCCATAAGCCCTCTTCTCCCCGAAATGGGTGCCTTTCTTTAGAGAAAGCAAAGTAGGTAAATTTTCGTTCTTTTTCTTTTTCAAATGAAGTTATACTTCCACATCCTTCTTTTTCTTTAGATTTCTAGAATGTGGTGTTCTTGTCAGGAGCCACACACATGCCTGCATAGTTTAGAGTTTGTAAGGAGGGCATTCTTTCCAGTGGTTTTCGAGGGTCCATCTAAGTGCCCTGTGGGGTGTGGGAAACAGCCACTGCAGGCTTGGTCTGCACAGGGCAGTTCTCCTGCGCGTGTTTGGACTCGGTCTTTGCCTGTGTAGTTCAACTTAAGACCTGGAAATACTTTGTTAGATTGCTTGTTTCCCTAAATCATTCATGGTTTGTTATAAATATACCTTAATTTTTGTTTTTTCCCTCCCCCTTCACATTGAACTGTCCGTACTAGAGCAAGGTTCTGTTGCTACCTCTAAAGTGTCTTTTTCTGTTATTAAAATTACATGGGTTTTTCAATAACCTTTGTTAAATAAATAATTGGCTCCATCTGCTTTATAAGCTATTTTAAAGAGGTATTTTTTTTTTTTTTTTTTTTTTTTTTTACCTTCTTTTAGGAAATGCATTCTAGACCTGGTCTTCAATTTTAGGGCTACAAACCCTAGCTTTGGTGGGTCAGGAGGCCTTAGGATTGAACATTCAATGGGAGAGAGAGATGGTTGATAACAGTAGTAGTTCACATAGGGGACAAGTTTGCCTGTGGAGGTGAGGGACATACTGAGTGTCTCTCCAGGCTTTTTGTGCCCCATCTCTTGTTGATGTCACCTCAGCAGTTACTGGGGGGAGGAGAAGGAGAAAGGGAAGTTAGATAAAAATGGGTAAATATGAAGGGAGATGCAAGGATGTCTTACAAAAAAATAAAATAAAAAACTCATGGAAGAATAAGAGGGAAGAAAAAATCAATTGTGGTTATAGTTGTGGCTCTGTTTAATTTCAGTTGATTCATCTTTCTCCGGATGCCTCTTAATCACATCTTTGCAGTAGTTATTGGCAACCTCGCTTTACACAGAAACTGAAATGTGGGGCGAATAACTTTGCTCCAAGCACTTGGCTACAAGGTCGCTGAGAGAGAATTCAGATCTAGGTCAGAGAGGGTGCTATGGGTTAGGATGCAGGAATTTAAACCAAGCTAGAGAATGACTGTCCTCTAGTCTTAGGAGCTTACAGTCCATTGGAAGTCAACTTATTGAAAGGCCAAAGAGATGGAGTCAGGGGCCCACTGTAGATGGCATGTGTTTCAGGAGGATGAAATGTTGTAGGCAAAGGCTTGGGGCTGAAGAACTAGGGAAGGAGGATGGTGAGTCTCCTGGTGGGCTGGAAGCCTGGTGTTGAGGAAGGTTAGCGGGGGATGAGGGGTGGCTGCAGAGCTGGCTGGAGTGATCAGGCAGATGTGTCTAGGCAGTGGGGAGCCACTGAAGGTGAGTTAGTGAGGGTGGGTCATGATGACAGCTGAATAAGTCCCTGTTGGAGTGGGGAGGGGAGTGAGAAGGCACCTTAGTGCTCAGTTAGGGGTGTTCTGTGAGCTGGTCATTTTTTTACTTCTGTTAAAAGAAGACATAATGAGAGACTTTCTGAGTTAAGTGGATTTACAGTGAAGTACCCCCACTTTACTCTTACTGGACAGGTTACTTAATATTTTTGAGTTGTGAACTAAAGGAACTTCTAAAGAGTATCATCAGAAGTGAATCAGATGTACATAGTAGATGTTCGAATTTTCTGTTTCTGTGTCTTCTTCTATAAATAGCTATACTAGTGAGTTTTTAATGGCAAGGAAAGGAATAGGTTTATGTCGTGTATATGTAAATAAAAAGAAAAGGAGACATACAATTCAAGTCTGCCTTTGATGAAAAAGGTGGTGATCAATGGAACTTGGTCATGTTGGGGACACCTTTTGTTTGGTGTTTAATAATAGGACAAGGGTCCTATAAAGTAGATCAATGAGAACTTCCCTTTTCTTTTCCTTTCTTTCTTTTTTACTCCTACAGTGACAGAAAAAGAATGTCTGTAATTGTTCGAACTCCTTCAGGACAACTCCGACTCTATTGTAAAGGGGCTGTAAGTATTAAATTCTGCATAGCAGGGAATTCGGCAGGTGCTTTGTTAATCTGCTGCCTGTTCTAAGTGCTTCCCTAGTGGCTCTCTGGTGGGTTGCCCAAGCCAGAACCTTGCAGGTCAGCCAAGTTAGGTCAAGGAAATGGTGGTGCCAGTCAGGGTGGCACAGATGATCAGTGAAAAGCTTGCTAATAGTCAACAGCTGGTTTTAGAAACAGTAAATTGCTCTGTGATGGAAAATTCTGGGCATGTGAATCCTGATTCCAGTTTTACCATGATTGTGTGGTGACTTTGGAAAGATAAAGTAATTTGTAACAGTCTTTATATACACAGGATAGAGCAGAAGTAGGTTTATAGTTGTTCATATAGAAAAAGACATGCAGGTTATGATGATTACAATAGCTTTGTTAACTCTGTTTTGTGTACATATAACTATAAACTTACTTTTGCCCTACTCTGTATGATTATATATATGAAGATTGTGTATGTGTACCTATGCTTATATATATGTGATTAATGTTTCTCACATCAATGTCTCTCTTGCTCTCTTCCCCAACCCTATTGCCTCCCTCCCTTTCTCTCTAAAATCAATAAAAACATATCCTCAGGTGAGGATTTTAAAAAAATCTAAATGTATTATTTTTAAGAAAAGATGTTATTGTCTTTGAGCCTGATTGCAAAATTATATCCTGTTAAATTATGATCCTATGTGTTGGCAGAAGGAATTATTAAGCCCATTTTATGAGCCTGTGTCAGGAATATGAAGTTGAAAATGTTACTAAATTTACCAGTTGTGAGGAGAAGCATTGTTTCATTTGAGTACACTGCCTCTAGAGCTTTTTTTAAAAATGAGTAATGCATGTGAATTCTGAAGGCATTTTATCTGGACCTATTAAGGAATCCTATGTTTATAGTAACAACTGAAATCAAGGTTACCTGGATTATGTTCTCACATGATAATCTTCTTAAACTTTTTATTTGTTTGTTTGCCATTATGTTCTAAATACCACAGCAAATACAAAAGGGACAATGTGGGTGGTACAGAGGAAGGCTGTAACTATAAATAGTGTAAATGTGGAAATGCTGCCATGATGGGTTTTATTTTTATAGGATTTAAGTGTCTTCAACCTGCTCCCCAAAATGAAATAAGATTTCTTTAAATTAAATTATGTCCTAAAACTGTACAGTTTGTAACATATTTGATCATCTGTGTCATCCAGTTCCATAGCACCCGTTGACAATCATGGAAACTGTCAGAGGGTGATGAGCTGTTTCCCACCCACGTGTTCCTCAGCTGAACTGGTTCAATGGCTGGTGGGCTGTGCCCTCCCTGGCCAGGAGCTTCTGCAGTGTTAGGAAGCAAGAGTGTACTTGAGCAATTAGGTTCTGTGTTTTACCCTTCCCACTTCGGCAGGAAGGTATTATTAACTTTGGTATGAGTTTTGCAAATTTGGGGGAATGTAGCACCATTGTGTCCTGGATTATTTTCTTGACACCGAAGGTACCCCCTAACTTGTTTTTGTTTTTTTTAAATTTAAATTTAAATTTTAGTTTTCAATTATAGTTGATATTCAGTTTTATTTTATATTAGTGTATGTAGCATAGTGGTTAGAACATTGTATGATTTACAAAGTGACCCCCTGATAAGCAAAGTGTACCCACTAGCCACTATCCATGGCCATTATAATATTATTGACTATATTCCCTACACTATTCTTTACATCCCCATGACTATTTTTGTTTTGACACATCCATACTCAATTTGTTTTTCAAGACTCATGGCTGAATCCAGCTAAGAACTGTATTTCCACTTGCTCATTCAACATCCTCACGCACAGAAAATAAACACCATTAAAACAAAGCTGTGTTTAGGATGCTGACCTGGCTTACCTAAGGGGTTGCCAGTCACAGCCTTTCCTTATTTTATAGGACAATGTGATTTTTAAGAGACTTTCAAAGGATTCAAAGTACATGGAGGAAACATTATGCCATTTGGAATACTTTGCCACGGAAGGTAAGTGAAATTTGGAAATGTTATTTTTAACCACTGAAGTTGTTCCATCAAGTGTCCACCTGGTGCCTGGGTTAGCTTTCATGTTCCAAATAGACACATCCTATTGTGCTTGGCTGGCTGCATGGGAGTGACTTCTCCAATGCTCACCCCTGCGCCCGTCCTCCATTTTCCGTGCCCATGGCAGCGGCTGAGTATGTGGTGAATTCTACACTCAGTCACCTGTGTATGACTCTGCTCTCTCCGGACCAACAGGACAGAGGGGAACATGGCCAGCTCGCACTGTGTAGAATCAGCTTGTATTTATGGTTCGCTTTCTTGAAAAACTCATGTTGTTATTTTCCTGCCTCTCTTGTTATCTTTATGACACTGTCTTACTCAGTGTGAGGGGTACAGAGGAAGCTAATAACTTTAGGAAATAATTTGTTGAACCTATAGTGGAACAGGAAAGGAACTCTCTGAAAGGCTTTAAACAACACTGATGTCAGGTTTTTCTGCAAGTGAACGTGATGAAAGCTGGAGCCTTGCTAAAGTGCTCAAGTGTTGACTGCTGCATTCTCTTCATGTGTTCTTGTGGCTACATGCATGCATGTGCATGCACATGCAGGCACACACATTCACACATATCATGTATGACTGCTCAAAAGTCTGGATCTTTCATATGGTAGCACATTGGGCCATTATTGCTGTCTTGAAATGTACCTTCTGCCACCTCTACTTGCTGATACCTGCTGCTGTGCATATAAAGATGGATTTTGTGCAGTTCCTGTACTTCTCTGTTGTGGGAATTCACTCTCATGGCTTCTCACATACTCTCAAATTCATAGAAAATGTACTTTATATTAAAATACTGTAGAGCCCTGGTTGGTGTAGCTCAGTTGGTTGGAGTATTGTTCCATAACCAAAAGGTTGCGGGTTTGATTCCTGGTCAGTGCAGGAAAACTCATACTTAGGTTATGAGTTCTATCCCTGGTCCAGGCATGTGCAGTTGCTGGTCTGGGCGTGTACAGCAAACCACCACTTGGTGTTTCTCTCTCTTATCGGTGTTTCGCTCTCTCCCTTCCTCTCTCTCAAAAGGCAATGAAGAAAATGTCCTCTGGTAGGATTAAAAAAAAAATAAAATACGGTAGAGTTGTTTATAAATTCCCTTTTTAGATGTGTGAAATTGAATTAGAGTAACCTAAAAGCACTTGGTTTTTTAAAAATTTTTAGCATGCTGGTATAAAATGGAGCCACATGATGTTAGCTAGGAGATAAGATGTCCTGTTTGCTCCCATCACTAGTGGCATTGAGATGCTTTGTGGCTGTTTTGCAGGCTTGCGGACTCTGTGTGTGGCTTACGCTGACCTCTCTGAAAGTGATTATGAGGAGTGGCTGAAAGTCTATCAGGAAGCCAGCACCATCTTGAAAGACAGAGCTCAGCGACTGGAGGAGTGTTATGAGATCATTGAAAAGGTAATTGCACGTGATAAAGTCCTTAGTACCTGTGAGGGTCTTATCCACTTATTGAGTTAAGTCTTTGAACAGGAATCCTTTTGCTATAGAATGATGTTCTCTTTTCTGGTATCTATCTTAACCATTAACTTTTAATCACTTCTTACTTTGTTTTAAGAAACATTTACTTTTTACGGACTATCTGAAGTCTGGCCACCCTCAGCTAAAATTAGCAAGAAGTTTCGGGTCAATACAGCATCAATGATTTTCTGAGTTTGCCTAAGATTAGGCTTAACAAGATGAGCTCACCTCTGTTGAGGTTCAGTGAGCAATCAGAATGCATACACTGGTTGGACATTATACATACAAAGAATTTTCACGCCTGTTTATTAGTCTTCTACTAATTTTTTTTTTTTTTGTCTTCTCCTTATTTTAAGCTTTGCCATTGCTAGCCCATATTGCCTATTTTGATTTTAGTTATTGTTGTCTTTTCCTGTTTATCCCAAGACATTGAATAGAATTCTACATATTGAAGTTCCTCTGTTAAAGGACAAACTTCAACTAAGTACATTTGAAGATCTTACTGGCTTTTACTAAGCAAGTCATAAATGGGGGTAGCATCCCATCTAGCAACTAGGAGGGGTTTCTGAAGGGTTGTACAAATAGGTTTTTATAGGCAGAAAGATGTGTCAGGGGAGCTATTAGCAAAAGAAAAGAAAGGATTATTTTTAGGCTAGGTCATCTTTTGTTGGGAAGGGATTGGCAGGGGGTTTATTATGCAGATTACCTCACTAGGATTTCTCAGGAAATTCCAGACTGATTGGTTTAAAATTTCAGTCCTAAGAGAGGCTGAAACTGCAATTAAGTTAGTTATTAAGTTTTGGTTTAGTGACATGGCTTAGTGATAGTGACTCCATTTTGGCCTGTAGTTTTTGTTTTTGTTTTTTTTACACCTCAAATCTGGAAGCATATTTCAACACTTTCTCTTTCATATCAGCAACTATTGGTCCATCCAGTTTTCAGTCTCTTATAATGCTAAAGTTATCACTTGACTGCCTTTTTCATTCCTTTATGTGTGTGTTTTGTTTATTTCCCCTTTGCTTTTTATACTTAGTTTTTGAGTTTTATGTTCACTTGCCATGTTAATGAAATTTGAATGGGAGTAGGATTGAATTTAAATGTTCATTTGCCCTGTTTTGCTGGAAATATCCCAAATTACTTTTAGAGTCAGAATAAAACAATTAAATAGGTGACTTGAACATTCAGAGCCAGGTATATATGGTGGGTGCTCATGAGATAGTTGGCTTTTTCCATTAGTTGAATCAGTTCCAGGTGAGTTCAGGTTTTTTTCCTTCTTAATTGTTTTTTAATCAGTGAATTCATTTTTCTCATTTTAAAAAATATAATACTTCAGTCATTTGTGGAGTGATAGGGGAGGGCTCATATACTACTAATAACCTCAGGATGAGTGGCCCATGTGTTCTCCTTCCAGGTGATTTCTGTTCTAAGGTGCCCAAGTACCAAGGAATAAGTGATGAGTACTGGGTTGTCTATGAGTGTGGAGAGGGTCTAATGCTGGGAATAGCTTTGAATAGCCACACATATCTAGGTTATTATTAACTACCTACAATCAAAGGTTTAATGTACAGGAAATATGATAATTGTTTCAGAATGTATTAACTGTCTTTCTTTTGTCAGAAAGACAAAATAAAGGCTGCTCTCAAGAATGTAACAATCTTTAATTGAAGATATTTTTCAATCCAGAACTTACTGTTACTTGGAGCCACAGCCATAGAAGATCGCCTTCAAGCAGGAGTTCCAGAAACCATAGCAACTCTGCTGAAGGCAGAAATTAAAATATGGGTGTTGACAGGAGACAAACAAGAAACTGCAATTAATATAGGTAATTAATTTGATAATAATACCTTGATGCTGGTTTTCATGTTGTTTTTAAAGTGACTTGTAGAGTGCCTAAGGGTTCCTCAAATGCATTAAAGGTTGTATTTAATAAAACTCTTCATTCTAAGATCAAACAAATTTTACTGAAATCAAATGAAGAGGGTCTTATGAGCATTATCTGCCCATCATAAACATTAAAACTGTTATTGGTGGAAGTGGCATTCTTGCAGTGCCTAAAAGGAAAAGAACTTCCGGAGACCTGTGCAGACTGAAGTGGCTCTGTGGTTTGGTTTATTGATGACATACAACTAAGATCTTCCCTTCCTGACTTCCCAGTGTCCCATCTCCATCCATCTCACCATAGAAGTCCAGTCTTGTCTTCAGTAGGGCTAGAATGAAGGCTATGGCCCACAGCTTCTGCTTCTTTCTGGTTGAAAGAAGGTGAAGGGCTTAGTTAATGAACATATATGCATGATTCATGGGCATGGACAATGAAGTGGAGATTTAATGTGGGAGTGGGAGTAGGCTGGGTGGAGCCACAGGGAGAAAAATTGGGACAACTGCAATAGCATAAACAATAAATATTTTAAAAAATTTAAAAAGTACAATCCAGCCCAGCAGCTGTTTAGTTTAGCGGTGTTTCCAGCTATAGTGCACTGCTGCGCATGGGATTCAGGCTGCTTCTGGAGGCCGTGGGAGAGCAGGTGTGGGCTCTGTGTCAGGGAGTGTCACAAGCAGGAGAGAGCACTTCTTTGTTCCCTGGGCTGTACCCAGGAGCTGGAGTTTGGGAGGGACCAGGTGCTTTCCCAAAATGGCCCATCAGCCCTGGCTGGTGTGGCTCAGTGGATTGAGCGCGCCAGCCTGCGAACCAAAGGGTCACCTGTTTGATCCTAGTCAGGGCATATGCCTGGGTTGCGGACCAGGCCCGCAGTTGGAGGTGCACAAAAGGTAACCACACATTGATGTTTCTCTCTCTCTTTCTCTCTCCCTTCCCCTCTCTCTAAAATAGTAAAATAAAATCTTTTTTAAAAAAGACCAATCAACTTCCCAAGTGTTTTGTGGGCTTTGGATGGGGTCTTTTTCCCGTTAGACTGGCAGTCCTCTGTGGTTTAGCACTTCTCCTGGGCCCCCTAGCAATCTGGCGCCAGATGGGGGCAGGGAGGAGTGTTAATCCCTGTGGTGGAGCAGTGCTGCGGGCCCTGCAGTGTGAAAGGCTATAGCTTCCTGGTAAAGCAAACAGACTCCTGCTTCCCAGTTTATTAAGCTGAATGTCCCATCTCTTTTGCTCCTCTTCATATCTAGCTAAACACAGATAGTAACTATTACATCTTTGGTGAAGTAGTAAACACACTTATATGGGATATAGCATTTAAGAGTTGATGACTTTGATTGCTTTCTTCACAAAATTTTATGAGACAAACAGCGTGTTTTCATGGTTTAAATATGCAGTTATTTTATATAGTCATGACCATTTTAATGATTTTACCAATTAATAGGTTTTTCTAGAGTCTTGTGTTTTTCTCTCCCCCATCTGAGTTGGAAACCTCTTTGCCTGCTAAGTATTACAGATGGGAAAATTGAAGCAAAGAATTTAAGTTTAAATAACTTAATCAGTGTTAAAGAGGTACATTTTAAACATGAAATAGAATCTAACTTTGATTATTTGAATTATTTAAAAATTATCTGGCACTTCTGTCACCATTATAGAGTAATAAGCTATAGTGCATATGTGATAAAATGAATATACAAGGACTATCTGGTTTACAATGTATTTATGGAAATGGACTCTTTGACACAGATCACTTGAGGAGGAAACATACTAAAACATCTGCATTTAAGTAGCTGTTGTCCTGTTGGGAGTAATCACCTTGGGGTATTACCACCTGAATCTATGGTGCCCCTTTCCTTAAACCTTCTCTTTTGATTTGGCTCCATCTTTTGGATTACTTTGATGGAAGACAGTGCCTGCTCTCTGGAGTGAATTAATCTTAAAAAAAAAAAAAAAAAAAAAAAAAAAGGACAAAAACCATTATTCATTTCTTCTCAGGGTTCTAGCTAATCAGATGCAATTTGGACTCCTAACTACTAGCTGACACTAAAATTACAAGAGAGTAACTTGTGATTCATGAGCAGCCTCTGAAGCATCAGTTAGAGACATTGTCCACTGATCTGTGCTAGATGTCCCTCAGATGCAAGGTTTTGGAGAAAAGTGTGATGAAGTTTCTGTGAAGACCCATCACTATTACTGAAAAATAAAAATCTATTTTTGTAGCCCTTTGGTGATGTTGGCAACATTTTTATAAGTGAATGATAATACATTTGCTTTTGTTATAATGTCTCTATCTATATGTATATGTACATATATATGTACAGGGTGCATATGATAAAGTGGCAAAATTTTAGTAAAATAACATACCATGAAAGTGTTATATTTTGAAATAAATTTATTCTTATATGTAAATATATAAACAATTTTTTAAATTGTTCAAATAAGCCTCCATTTGCTCCAATAATAGACTCAATTTGACTTCAGAATCTTCGGCACACACACTAATTAACTTTATCCATGGACATCATCATGTTTTCAATCTTAGCTTTAACAGCCTCTTTATTGAAATAAGGTTGTTTATTAACTTCTCTCTCATGAATACTCCATACATAATAGTCTAAAGGATTTGCATCTGGTGAACTAGGCAGCCAGATTTCCTTTGACCAGAATTCAGGAACATTGACACCGAGACATTCTTGCACCTTTTTGGCATTACGTCTGGTATACCGCCTTGTTGGAAGATAACATGATGTTTGTTTGCAACTTGCTTCATCCACAGTACAACTACTTCCCTCAAAACATCAAGCTAAACATCAGCAGTCATCCTCAAGCCTTGTGGAAACAAATGTGAGGTCATGATATCCCCTTCATTGCTGACAACACCTAACACCATGACTGTAGCAGGAAATTTTGTTTTCATGACAACTGGGGCTCCATTAAGATTCTCACAGAGCCACCTGTTGTGTCTTCTGTTGACTATTTGGTCCTGCTGAAAAGTCTTTTCCTCGGAGAAAATCAGAGGGGCTTTTCCTTTGGGATTTTTCAATTTTGTTAGCAGTTTCCTTGCTTTTTCAAAGTGCCTTTCTTTGTCTGTTGTGTCATAAACTGGCCTCTTCCAAGAATGTACAATCTGTATCTGATATCTTCATCAATAATGCTATGAAACATTGCATCTAACATCTGCAGTTCTCTTGCATGGAGCACATTGACTTTCCTAGATCTTCATTGATGATCTCCTGGATTGTGTGTACAATATCTGTGTGATCCTTGTGTATCTTATGCATTTTCCTTGTTGGTATAGTGACACCAGGATCAGCATCACCTTCTTCACTGTACATAAAGGGATGTTACTGAAGTTCACAATTTCCTTAGCAGTTTTCCATGCACACAGTCCATGAATGATGGTTGCTCTAACATCATATTCCTTCGACATGATAGTTGCTCTCAGAATTTAATACTTTATATCTGAAACAATGATGTTAAATCATAACCTTAGAAACATAGCTTTCCAAAATTAATAAGCACGTGAAATAAGAAAATGCAACATGATTGCCAATTGATCATGGGCACCCTGTATATAATTTACCATATAAATTTGGCTATTAATCTGTGGTCCCTAGGGCTCACACAGGGCTCATAAAGTTGACTGCTGCTCTGAAACATTCTGAAAAGTGTGGGTAACCCCCACCAGTTAAAATTGAACTGTAGTGATAAGCTTTTTAAATTTCCTAGATCTTGAGTGTTCCTGTGGGCTGATGGTCTTCCTATGTCCCTAGCCCCAGACTTCACTTCCAAGAGTGTTTGCAGGAGAGGGGAGCACACAGGAAAGGGAGCGCTGCCTCGCACTGCCCCTCAGCCAGGTCACCTGTCCTTGGGAGCACATGCATGCCCATCCTGCTCGATCCTTGTGTTTGTCTAAACTTACGGGAGTCTAGCCAAATTTAGAATAAACGTAAGTAAAAGCAAAGGGCTGCAGATCAACCCAGAAAACACAAATGGCTTCTTATTCCTGAAGGAAGATTTTACTTGCATGCAGTGAGGTTTCTCTGAGCTTTATGAGATAATTGATAACTGTCCAGGATACAAATAACAGCTGTATTATTTTGTGCTTTTTTTCTTCTTCAAAGATTGTATAGTGACTTTGTTACTTTGGTTCCAGAATCACTCACACCCATTAGGTATTTTAAAATTGATCTTTTTCAGGGAATGCTTAAGACCACTAGAAGATGATGCCTCCTACTTATAAGTTGATGACTTGGCTTAAGTCTTATATTTATCCTGGAGCTTTTCTCTGCTTACATTTGTGCTAGTGCGTCAGTGGAATTCAGACATCTCTTGGGTGTCACAAAGTAGGCTTTCAACAGCTAGGGCACTGATGTTCTTTGGAAAAACTATGTCTGAATTATTTTTTCACATTGCGTTTTTTCAGTTGGTAACCCTGGGTGATACTGAGGGATTAAATGTCATTTTCTAAGTTAAGAGAGCTGTTGAACCTACATATGATACAGAAGGTGTAGACACCCAGACATTTTATTAGGCTCCTTGGTGTCAGACCACAGGCCACAGCTCCATGCAGCATGTGAGGTCATGCCCCAGATCGTCTGAGTTGTGAGCCTGTGTTATAGCCGTGGATTCCTCATATCCTCAGTAACATGAACCATGACTGATCTGTCTCCCATCATACTGACTGGATATTCTGTATGTTGTAGTATGTTCTATGTGCACTTTAGGGTACCCAGAAGATATCTGGGAAGAAGATCAAGTGTCTTGCACTTCTTGGTGAAATAAGGGAAAGAGAACAAATAAATACTGTGTCTGCCGAGTGAGTGCTAGGTTCTGTGCTAAGGCATGCTTTCTGGACACACTTTTCAATTTTTAAACACAAACAGTCTTATGCTCGGGGGACATTCAGAGTTTACAAAGTGTACACTCTACTTAATGACCAAGCAAATACTGGGTCTCAGGGTTCTTGACTGCTGGTGCAGGGCTCATTTTAAACAGATTCACATTACTTTTGCAAAAATCTGTTCCCTGAAGTTTGAGTTAGCAACCTGGGAAAGAATGGTACTATAGTTCACCAATTTGAAAATGCACATTGTTTTTATATTTTACTGTCTCTGAAATTGTAATATCTTATGATTGTTGACTCTTAAAATTTTAAGAGTACCACATGTCCTTAGTGGTAGCTATAGTAGGAGCTCACATTTAGGGGTGACATATGGTGTATTTGGGTTCCTGGCTCTCTTTAGTATTTGATCTATCTACCAATCATAGTTGGAGAATTCATTTTCAAAGTGTAACTTTTAGTTCGTGCCTTGAAAATAAATATATTTAGTCAGATTAAGCTCCAGGATATTTGTATCGCTTATGAGCCAGTGAGTGTTATGGAGATAGACAGTCATCTTGCCTGTGGGTTTTAGGTAGTTTAGAGCTGGCGTGATGCCAGACTCCTGCTGTGCGGGGTTTGCATTTATGCTAACTAGTTGCATTTCAAGGAGTTGGCAGTTTTCTTTTCAGCTTAAAAATTTGGCATCAGCTAAACTCAAGTGAAATCTCAGATGCAGCCTTTGTGAATTGTGTAGTCGTCATTTCCTTATCACCACTGGATAAAACAAAACTTGTATTAAATTGTTAGACAATGGATGTGAAGTTTTCAGAATCTATAATTTGCTCCTAATGCATATAGGATGAGTGAGAGCAAAATCCTAGTGTGTGTTCCATTTTCAAGTCAGTTGGAAATAGCCTTCATTGTCATCCATGTCTGAGTTGGAATTGCTGCCCCTCCCACCTGCATTTTGCTCATCATTTGATAATTTGAAACCACTTCTGATAGTTTGAGATGTTTAGTTTTTTAAAAGTGAGTGAATATGGTGCTCACCCATCCTATTACTGACTATAAATTGCCTTGTTCATTAAAAGGAAGATAAGTTCCTTTCTAGGTGAAGCTGGGTACTATATGGTGGCATTCACGGTCTTACTGTTGTTTTCCCAGAAGAGTCAGATGTGTTATTTCTTTGATCACGGGCTGCCAGCATTGGTGCCTGAAATTCTGCTGGTCTGGGGAACTTACATTCCCTAATACGGGATGAGTTAACAATGAGATAAATTAGAGAGTGAAATAGATGAGAAAGTAGTAATTATGCAATATAGGTATTAAGCATGACTAGCATTGATAATAGTTACTCAGTAAATGTTAGTTATAATGTGCCAAATACTGTGCTGTCTTTTATGTTAGTTTTATATTTAATTCCCTTTGAGACAGGCTTTACCCCCTTTTCAAAGATGGAGCAGAGGCACAGAAATGTCAGACAACTTAGCCTAGGTCACACAGGTGTGAGAGTGCTGAAAATCTGAGCAAGTGGCTGCCACACTTGAATATCACGTGCCAGAAGGAAAAACATCTGAGCTGGAAAAGACCAGAGAAGGCTTCAGAGATGAGATAAGATTAAAACTTGAGCTTTCAAGAATTTATTTATTTAAGGCCCTGGCTGGTGGCACAGTGGATAAGGCGCCAGCCTGCAAATCCAAAGGTCGCTGGTTCGATTCCCAGCCAGAGCATGTACCCAGGTTGCCAGCCAGGTCTCCAGCCAGGTTCCCAGCTGGAGGCAGGTGAAAGACAACCATACAATGATGTTTTTCTCCCTTTCTTCCTCCCTTCCTACCCTTCTCTCTGGAAATAATTAATAAAATCTTGAAAAAAATTGTTTTAAATTTGTTTAAGAGAGAAAAAAATAGGACTAAGCACAGAATGGGTCATGATAGCCTGGTTTGGGGGGAAGATCATGGGGGAAGGCTGAGTGTGCTCTTGAATGTGGTGGAACATTCCTGAGAAGGGTCTGAAGGATCTGGAAGGAAAAGGCAGCCCGGCGTGGCTCTGTGGGTGAATCCTCCGCTGCCTGGTTCTCCAGATGGCTGAAAGGCTCTGCCCTGAGCCTCTGTGACCCCATCTGGAATAGAGTAAGGGCACCACCTCTTATCATCCATTCCTAATGTGTGACTAGCATTGATAATAGTTACTCAGTAAATGTTATCAATTCACTGAGTGTGAGTACGCTTCACACACTCACACTGACTGATCACTTCTGTGAAAATATTTAGAACCAGCAACATACCTAGGGTTTGGAACCACGTTGAATTGCAAAAATCAGTAGTTTAATTAATCTGATTTTAGGATGTGTGATCAGGAAGGATACATTGTTCCTAATCCTTCCAAAACAGTTACCAAAAAAAGTGGATTTGGATATTTTTAACAATTTGAGTTTACCTCAGAAAATGGGACACTGATTACAAGATCTGAGAGATTTGGTTTGGTAATATTCTATAGTGTGAATTATTATTTTATTGTTGTAAAACCAAGTCCTGCTCTAAGTACCGTAGACTCCATACTGTTTTGATTTCTCTGAATGTTGATTGTAGTGAGGTAGTTGAAAGACTAAGACCTTTGTAGTGTGCCATTCATTTCAGTTGTAGTAAAAAATAAAATCCCAGAGGTTCTTGTCTCAGTCTTTTTATGGTCGTCTTGTTAGACTTCGAGATTAAAGAACTTGATCTCAATTTACAAGTGTGGATTGACATTTCATACCTGGCTCTTCTCCAAGAGTTGATCTCATTTTATCCAAAAACATTAGAAATCAAGCACACCAAACCTGAATTGACATAATTTGATTTGCCACATTAGCTAAGTCGCAATTAACTGTGTTAAACTTCCATGGTCTGTCTAGTGCAAGTGTTCTGTGTGATAATTCTCTAAGCAAAATCTTGCTTCATTTTCTAAATTAAAAAAAAAGGAAGAAAGAAAGAAAAAAATCTGTTTCTTTTCAGAAAGCTTTAGTTTTGTATATTTAAATTTATGAGAGTGTCAGCAGTTTTATTTATATTCCTTTCCCTGCAATGGCTAAAAAAATTAAAAACTTAGTTTTCCCACAATATCTTTGTGTAGCTTCAGTTGTCAAGTGGCATTTTGCTAAAATTGAAAAATATAGAAAATAGCAAGCTAGGATTTAAAAATTACAGCTTGCTTCTGCAGCTGTTGTTTGAATCAAAAACTACCAGCAAATCCTTTCACATCAGTTATACTAAATTTGTAACAGTCTATATTGCATGAAGTTGTTGGAAGTCTCTGGGGATAAAGAAAGAGTAAGCCTAACATAGAGGGAAGTGATTAAAGCTGCAATATCCCCTTTTGTGAATGAAAAGAAAATATAGACCTCCCTTCTGGACCTAATCTAAGACTTTATAGGAAAGAGAAATACATTTGTTAAATTTAATGGGAAACAAAGAGTTTAATTATTTTAGATTTACTGTGCAGAAATTTTACTGGCATTCTGGGAAATTCTCATTTTTACTCATCACTATTGTTAAAATCCAGACTCGAACGAGTTTAAAAATGCATAGAAAATTGTTTCATGTTATCTCCCCCTTGTGTTTTTGTTTAGTTTTAGAGGTTTAGCAGATATTTGCCCAAGTGGTATATGATTTTAAATTATTCAGTTTATTTTAATTTTTAAAATAATATGTGGTGGTTTTAACAAGTAAAATAACCTCACTCCCTTGAGATAACTATTGTTAACAGCCTGGGCTATAGTTTTATGCTATGGCTTTAAAAAAATAACATTTGGAATAAAACCCATAATTTTGTACTTTAAATTTTGCATTCTGAGGTGATTTACAAAATATTCCTCTCAAATGAGAGTGAAGGATATACTTTTTATGTTCCCAAATAAACAAACAAAAATGTTTATTTTCTCACCCCCCCCCCCCCAATAATAAAACAAGGTTTCCCTTGTTCTTAATTTTTGTCTTTCTTGCAAGTGGTTGTGTGCCTTATGGTAGGGTTTCCTTGAGAGGAAAAGAGGACCCGCTGAGAATTGAGCGCATAAATGCAGCAGTTCTGTGACTTGGCCATTCTTCAGTATCTGTCTCCTTTTCCAGTTTAATGTCTCACCTGTGGGTATGCATCTGTCACCTATTCTGAGAAGGGAAGTCCTGGGTTCTCCTTGCTTTAGGAGCAGCATTGGTGAAGGCCCTTTTTTTAAAAAAAAAAAAAAAAAAAATTATATGTTTTTAGGGAAGGAAAAAGAGAGGGAGAGAAACATTGATGTGCAAGAGACACATGGACATCCCCCCACCCCACAACCTAGTCTGCAACCCAGGCACGTTCCCTGATTAGGAGCAGAACCAGAGACCTTTTGATTTGCTGGATGATGCTCCATCCACTGAGCCACACCAGTTAGGGCAAGGACCTTTCTTGAGATTACATTTTCTGTAATTATTGGTCCATTATCTTAAGGAACTGAGAAAAAACTAGTCGTGAGGGCCCATTTTCTAAGTGGGAGACATGTTTTCTTCCATCCACAGGAAAAATTGAGATAGAAGTTGGGGAAAAGCACAGGGTAATTACAACTCCCTCTGCAGGGGCACTGAGATGGTGGAGGGTGATTTGAAAGAAAGACCATGGGGAAGGGACTAGAAAAGAAACGTGTGAATCACCCATGGACATGGACAACAGTGTGGGGACAAGTGTAGGAGTGGGGATGGGCGTGGTGGAGGGCAAGGGGGAACAACTGGGACAACTGTAATAAAATAACAATGAAAAAATCCTGAAAAAAAGAAAGAAAGACTAGAGCTCCAACAGATAACACTGGTCATGAATTTTGCTGAGCACCTTCTGCCTAGAGCCTGTGGATTTGAAAAGGGAAGGAGCTGGGAGAGTCTCCCAGCCTGCTGCATGGTGTTGTGGAGTATCTCCCACGATCTCAGAGCAGACTGCAAAGCTGCAGTAGGAAGGAGCCTCACTTCTGGCAGGAAGGTAGAAAACAATATCTTGTATCATGTATAGAGAGATAACTTCATTTAAAATTGGATGGAAATTGTTGATGAGAATTAGTATTGGAAGAATTTGTTTCCAGAACAAATATTTTTAAACACTCACGCTTAACTCTTGAAATGGAGATTAAACTTTTGGGAACTAAAGCGGCTCCCTCAATACATAATAGTATTCCTTTGGAATTTGTTGTGAGAAGTACCTGTTTTTAGAAAAGCAAATTAGGGGCCTCAATATGGTAGGCAAGGTCATATTGAAACAGGAGTACCGTGAGATTTCATTTGTCTTCCTAAAATGTTTGCTGTTATTTTTGATAACCGAAGGCTTATCCTAATGTTATACAAGGATAAGACAAATCCACAGAAAACTGACAAGTTTTTATTTTAGCCATTTGTTATGAAGACTTTCTCAACCCATTTTGTTCAAGCTTTGTTCAAGAATCAAAATCAATTTAAACTTACTTTTCTACCCTACACTTTTGCTCAGTTCTTTTGAATGAACCAACAGTGTTAAAGTGGTAATAAGAAAGCTACACCAAGGGCGACTGTATTCAAACAACTGTTGAAAAATGTTTAGTTCGTGGAAGGAATGATAAATTCATGTGTGTTGTCCCTTCTTTTACTTAGGATATTCCTGCCGGTTGGTATCGCAAAATATGGCCCTTATCCTATTGAAGGAGGATTCTTTGGATGTAAGTAGTTTTTTAAAAGCTGCGTTTGATGTAATTGTGTTTAAGTCTTTGTTCCTATTCTGACTCATTGTCAGGGTTTATTTTCTTACTAAACTGTTTTAAAACTGTGTTTCTATGTATGAATGAATGGCATAAAGTTCTATCTTTAAACATTAAAATAGTAAGTTCAGAACATTGCCACATGATAGTACTTTATTTTACTCAGCTAGATTTATGCATTTAAAATGGGATAGTCTTCAGCTGTTTTAACTTCCAGTTTTGATTGTTAAGTGGTGATGGTTAATTCCAGTGTTGATTACCAAGGAGACTTGTAGGATTTTCTTCCTAGTACAAATTTGAAAATAAAGATAATATTCACATGTCAGGAGTTGTTTAAATTTACACAGCAATAGGATAACATGCAATAATTCCCTGACAGCCAATGCGAGTGGCTCATACAGAATTGGATGGCATAGTTCTCGAAGGGCTTTAGATCTGCACCTACCCTATCATGGCCCAGAGCCACTGATGAGACTAGGGGCAGGAGCCCGTTAGAGGGTAACCAGTGATCTGGAAAGTGGTTTGATAAGAAGATAAGAGCTAAACAATGAGAGTTATTTGTTAGGACTTTTAACAAGGCCTTGTTACAGGCAGGCACTTTACCCTACAATTCCAGTTAGCATGTTTAAATGGCAACTAGGAGCAGGTGACAGGGTTAGTTACCATTTTAAATGGAGGAGTATAATATGGAGTTTTCTGTACTTGCAAATTGGCGAGGCCATGGATCCTTCTGGGAAGGCCAAGACATTGTCTTGTCATCAGGACTACAAAGGCTTGCATCAGCGAGTATGTGTGTCTCCAAGGACTGTTGGCTCGATATCCCCACTTTGGCTTGAGGGCCTCAGGATTTATTTCCATGTGTCACTTATCCTTTTCTGTCTCAGGCAGCAGGAAGCCCATGACTCTCAGGTCATTATCCCTCACCTTCTGGACTCATTTTCACAGGCTCAGGGCTATTATGACACTTCCTCTCCCTAGTGTGCCCATTTCCCTAGCACTCCCTATGCCACAAGCCTTTATTTTTCTTTACAGAACTTTTCACCTTTGGAAATAATGTATATTATTAATATGTCATTACTATGTAAAATATATAATAATTATAATATGTATTAGAATGTAATATAAGATTATAAAAAGGTATAACGTAAGATTTATCCTCTTAAAAAAAAAAAGGTTTACCTAGCTGGTGGCACAGTAGACAAGGTGCCGGCCTGTGAACCCAAAGGTTGCTGGTTCAATTCCCAGCCAGGGCACATAACCTGGTTGCAAGCCAGGTCTCCAGCCAGGTCTATAGCTGGAGGCAGGTGGAAGGCAACTACATACTGATGTCTCTCTCTCTCTGCCTCTCTTCCTTTCCCTCTCTCTAAAAATAATAAATAAAATCTTTTAAAAAATGGTTGCTTTATTGTAAAGTAAAAATATATTGTAAACAAAAAAAAGATTCACCCTCTTAACCATTTTTAAGTGTACAGTGAAGTGGTATTAAATATGGCCATACTGTGCAACCATCACAACCATTTATCTCCAGAGCTCTTATCATCTTATAAAACCAAAACTTTGTACCCCTTAAATAACAACTCCCCCTTCCTATCCCCAACTTGTTGGTAACCTCATTGTACTTTCTGTTTCTTTGAAGCTGACTATTTTAGGTAATCGTATTTAGTGTATTCATTTAGCATTTGCTTTTCTGTTCTGTGACTGGCTCAATCCCCTTAGCAAAACGTCCTCAAGGTTCATCCACATTGAAGCATGCGTCAGAATTCGCTTTTTTTCTTTTTAAGGCTGAATAGTAGTCTATTGTATGTATGTATTGCATTTGGTTTATCCATTTATTTGTCAAGGGACACCTGGGTACTCCTACCTTTTGGTAGTTGTGAATAATGTTGCTATGAAGATAGGTGACAAATATCTCTTTGAGACTCCTCAATTATTTTTGGCTATGCTATACCCAGAAGTAGGGTTGCTAGATCGTAAGGTGATTTTATGTTTAACTCTTTGAAGCACTGCCACATTATTTTACATTTCTGCAGCAGCACACAGGTGTTTCAATTTCTCTACATTCTTACCAACACTGTTCTTTTCTTTAATTAAAAAATTTAAAATATATTTTGATGGTAGCATTCTGATGGGTATGAGGTGATATTTTATTGTGGTTTTGATTTACAGTTCCCTAATGATTAGTGATGTTGAGCATCTTTTCATGAGCTTATTGGCTCTTTGTGTATCATTTCAGGAGAAAAAAAATTCAAATCCCATTTCTTTAATCAGGCTGTTTGTATTTTTTTTCCTTGTGAAATACTTTATATTTTGTTTTCTCACTCTAGTTCCTTAGAACATAAAGTCCATGGAACAAAAGTCTGATTTTTTTTTTTACCTTCAAGACTCTGTCTTGCACAAATTAGGTACTCAGTAAATGTTTGAAGGGAGTGAATAAACAAACTCTTAAGATAATTTTCCAGGTACCAATTAGAACTTCTCTATGAAAGATGATGCTAATAAGGCAAGGGCTAGAGTTGCCATAGTGGGTGAGTGCGAGCTGACATTAGGAGGAAATCAAAACTGAGGAAGCTGAAATAGCCCAGAGGGTGGAGTGCTGGTGCAGGGGACTGCCCAGCACCCAAGGACCAGAGGCCCCTTATTTCCAGATGATTTCTAGTTCTGAGGCATCCATGGTCTTAAAATAAACCTCTTTTTCTGAAGGTAACTCAGACGTGAGCTTGTATTTTCCTTGTGTACCAGGTATTCCCTGGAATCCAAGAGATAAACTTTGATTCTGTAGAGCAGCACAAAACTTACCACACTGATTGACACATTTGGTTTACCTTGGCCAAAGGGTGACCTGTGCCCAACTTTCCTTGGTAATCTGTTAAAAATGCTTCTTCCTTAACCAGTTTTGAACAGCTTTTAGTACAATGACTTTAATGTACTCAGCATCTGTTGAGTAGAGGTGCAATTTCTATATCCTTTTTTTGTCCTTCATTCAAAAGGGGCACTTCCTGATTCTCACTAAAGTCCTCCTCCTCCCCTCCTACCTCTTCTTCTCTACTTCTTCCCTTTTATTCTTTAATTGGGTTAAAGGCATTCCTATTCTTATTAAAACTTCACTTGGTGGGTGTGGAATAAAAGCAAAGTACTAGGGCAGTGAACTAGATATATAGTTAAGTTCTAGCAGAGCTCACAGTTGAGTTTTTTTTTTTTTAAAGATTTTATTTCATTATTTTTAGAAAGAGGGGAAGGGAGAGAGGCAGAGAGGGAGAGAGACATCAATGTATGGTTGCTTTTCACCTGCCTCCAGCCACAGACCTGACTGGAGACCTGGTTTGCAATCTGGTTATGTGCCCTGGCTGGGGAATCGAACCTGCGACCTTTGGGTTCACAGGCCAGCACCTTGTCCACTGTGCCACCAGCCAGGGCCACAGTTGAGTTTTTAATGTTACTGGGCTCTGATGATGAAGCAGAAAAGACAGAGACAAAGGAATTGGCCCAAGACTCGGAAGCTTTGGGCTGGGCTTCCCTTATTTTATTTCTCTTATAAGTATGAGGAGAATGAAGGGGCTGGCACTTGTCACCTTCACTGGACCAATAAGTATGTCCAGGCTAGGACTCCAAATGCTTATAAATGATTGATTTATTTCTCTGTTTTGAGGTTTTCAGCTGTTGATAAAGTAAGGTCCATGCACTGTGACCTTATAGATGACATCAGTGGTCTTTGAAACAAGGATTGGGTGTGTGCAGCTCTATACACCTTGGGAAGCACTAGGTTATATGTTAGAAGAAAATGTGACTTTATTTTTTTAGGTTAAAAAATGCTAAGAAATGAGTTTTATTGATAATAACCAGTGGATGACCATTGGCACACCAAGTCCTTGTGGGTCTCGGAGGAATGGGTGGGAGGAAGGGAGGCATGGAACCCACACGTAAAAAGGGTTAATGATGGGGCTCTTACTCTTTTGTTTGCTTTGAGCCCATTGTAAAGCATTGCTATGTATGTGTACTGACTAAATGGACTTATGGATGATATTTAGTTTTGGTTAAACTGACTCTTATGAGGTGCTGGCTTAAAAGGGTTCCTATTTTTTTTTTTTTAAAGGTGGAAGAGGGGATTGAAATAGCATTGTATAAGCAGGAGCTACAACAACATGGCATTCCTTGACCTGTGTGCTTTAAAGTTTTCCTTCAGCTACTTGATAAGTTAAAACAAGGATCACATCTGACAAGTTAAACAAATTTCAAAATTACCCACAGGCTATTATCATTAATCATGAACCTTGCCTTACGTGTATACGGTATCTTCAAATAGAAGCTATGGCAACATGATACCATTTTGGAATTAGTCAGACTTTAAAAACTAAGAATCCTAAGTCTGAGGAAAAAAACAGCAATTTTATTAGCAATTAAAAACATGTAATATTCAAATCAGCTACTGTTTTAAGTTTCATAAAACCTGCTAGCTATTAAATAATAAACATCTCTTGGTATTTGTTAGTAGAAGGCAAAAAGTGCCAAGCCATTTGGGGAATATTTGTTTTCCTGCTGCAATAATATAGAGAAAATAACATGGCAACAGTTAAAATGTACATGAAGTATATGGACCTATAGACAACCTTGCTAGGATTTTCTAATTAACAATTGGTTGAGCACATTATGAAAACAGGAGATTTGTTACCTATTTGGATGGAAAAGTAGCTATTTCTAACACACATAACTTATGCAACCTATGTGCAGCAAGAATTTTTAAAACATGTAATACCTGACTAGTCAAGGGCACTGACCTCTCTTACCTTAGATTGTCAAAGGAAAAAAAGACTACAACCACCCTGACCAGTATGGCTGAGCTAGTTGGGCATTGTTGCCTGTTCGATTCCTGGTCAGGGCACATGCCTTGGTTGTGAATCCCAGGTGTGTGTTTGGAGGCTCATTTGAGAGGCAACTGATTGATATTTCTCTCTCACATGGATGTTTCTCACCTTCTTTCTCCCTTGCTCCTCCTCCTCTCTATAAATAAATAAGTAAATAAATAAAAATCTTAAAAATGATGACAGCCAATATAACAATAGCCTTTTGGTGTTATTAATAAATAAAAATTATACATACTTTCTGGATCACATCATTAAAACATATATTCTGGTGTGTCACAGAATTTTAGTAATTAGTTTATACATGCCATGATGTGAAAAAGATTGAAAATTGCTGAAACACACACACACATACAACTACATTTTCTCTGAGTCATCAAAAGAAAGATGCATTAATAAGAATGTATTTTTCTAAGTAAAATATTAACTCTAACACAAAATGTTTTATGAAATAAGTATGTGTGATCACTAATGGAAAGGCTTCTTAGGAACAAAAGCAAAATCTTGTAAAATTTATTACCAACACCTGTGGTGGAGACTACATTCCTCAGCTTCTCTGTGGCTGGCTGTGGCCATGAGATTTAATTATCACTGGTGGAATGTGAATAGGAGTGAGGTGGAAACTTCTGCATTACCCATTGGGAAGGAAGTCTCTTGCCTTGGTTTCTCAGCCCTGTTCATATTTTTGGCTACAAATAGCATAGTGGAGCTACTAGGGAAGTTATGGAATTGAGCGAGCTCCATGTGAGGACAGCAGGGCTGCTTCACTATGTTAGTCTACGCAACCATGAAGAACAAAATCCAAAGATCTTCCTGTGAGTGCGTGCGTGCGTGTGCGTGTGTGTGCGCGCGCGCGTGCATGCATGTGAACGTTCTGTAGTTTGAAATATTGACTGGGGGTGTCTCTTTGTTTAGCTTCATAAAACAGAATCTGGAACTAAAAGTAATGTCATTTTAGGCTTTTCCAGCATGGTGTAGGGCTGTCCTCCGAGAAAGATGAAGAGGCTCTACTTCTGTTGGCAAAGAAGAGGGAATGGGATCCATTCAAATTGATACCTGGGCCCTCATTCATGTTCTTAAGGGCCCACTCTTTTTCAATCATTATTCCAGCTTCCCTGGGGAGAAACCTGGTGAGTCTGTGACAACATTCACTGAATTTTACAATGCGAGCATTTCCATGATCCCACATAATTCCCTCATGTCCCCTTGGCAACCAACCCTCCTCATTCCTAGGCAACCACAGATCTTCTTTCTATCATGATGGATTAACTGTACCTGTCTTAAAATTTCTTGTGAATGGAACCAAGCGATAGACAATTTAGTTTTATCTGGCTTTTTTCCATTCAAAGTAGCTATAGTGATAGTCATCTGTGTTGCTGCATGTATCATTTGTTCATTCTTCTTGATGAATAGTATTAAATTGTATGGATGTACCACAATTTGTTTTTCATCTGTAGAGGGACATTTCAATGATTTTTGACTTGAGGCTATTACGGATAAAGCTTGTGTGAGTCTTTTTTTGTACAGTTCTTTTGGACACATGTTTTTATTTCTCCTGAATAAATACCTAGGAGTGGCATATCTCTAAGCTGATCAATTTGTGGTAGTATGTTACATAGCAATAAACTAATACCAGTATCTTTTGAAGAACAGAAGATTTTAATTTTTATTGAGGTACAACTTTTTGTTTTTATGATTAGAGCATTGTGCACTTCAAGTTTAGGAAGATTTCTTATACTTTTGTTTCCTAAGGTTTTTATAGTTTTAGCTTATACGTTTAAGTCTATAATCCACTTTTCATGCATGGAATGAGGTAAAGATTGAGGTCTGGGTTATTTCCCATAAGGGTATCTAGTTTTTCTAGCACTATTTGTGGAAAACACTATTAGTTCTACATAGAATTACCGTGGCACTTTTATTATAAATTGATTGATCATATATATGTGTGACTATTTCTAGACTTTATAGTTTATTCCATTAATGTATATGTCTGTCTTTATGCCCAATTCCACATTTTCTTAACTGTGATAGCTTTATAGCAAGTGTTGGGATCCTCTAACTTTGTTTGTTTCCCAACATTGTTCTGGTTGTTCTAGACCTTTGCATTTCTGTATACATTTTAAAATCAGATTGTCTATTTATCCAAAAAGCCTACTGGAATATTTATGGAAATTATATTAGAATTATAGATGTGGGCTATTTTGACATTAATTTTTTTTCTATTTTTTAAAAAGATTTTATTTATTATTTTTAGAGGGGAAGGGAGGGAAAAAGAGAGGAAGAGAAATATCAATGTATGGTTGCCTTTTGCTTGCCTCCAGCTGGGGACCTGGCTGGAGAGCTGGCTTGCAACCCAGGCATGTGCCCTGACTGGGAATCAAACCGGTATTTTGACATTTTAATGGTATTGATATCTTCAACCCATGGACATGCTATATATTTTATTTACTTAGGTTTTCTATATTTTCTTTTATCAATATTTTATAGTTTTCAGTACACAGGATTTGCACCTATCAAAATTGTGGGTTATTTTTTTTTCTAGCAATAGTATATAAACCAGATATTTCTCCCATTTATCTTTATTATATTCATGTTTCCCTTTAGATAATTCAATACATATATGACAGACCTTTTAAATTTCTTCTCTGGCAATTCCATTTCTCTATCTTTTCCAGGTTTGTTTCCATCTTCTAAATTTTCTCTTGGTTGTAGGTAACATTTTTCTGTCATTTCTTTATATCTAGTAATTTTTGTTGTCTGCTGGTTATTGCTAATGTTTTATTTTTAAGTATCTGGTTTCTGTTATTTTCCTTTAAAGAGTATTAAGTTTTGGCAGTTATTTGTGGGTTTATAGTAGCCTTTACTCTAGATCTACTTTAGCTTTACTACAAAGATGAGACTCTTTGGAACTGCTCCCTAAGACCTTGTATATTCACTGTAGTTTTTGCACTGTAATTGGTTGGAACTTAATTATCTCCCTATTTTGTTTATCTTACAGGCCTGATAGTTGTTTTGATCGATTGATTCATTTTTCATATATCAGCCCCACCCCCAAATCTCATGGTGTCTTATCCTACACATGCAGCTTAGTGTTTGCTCAAAGATACAAGGTGACCCTTACAGGTTCTTCAAGTTCTTTCTCTATGTGGTTCCTTTCCAGTATGCTGCTCTGCAAATTCCAGCTACCTAGCATTCTCTAGCTCCTATTTCTGTCTTCTCATATCAGTTATGATAACCATATTCTGCTTGGGTTTCTTTTCCCTGGATCACAATTTGAAAAGTAGCTCCAATCGAAAGCCTCACCTATCATAGGGCTCACCTTGCTAACTTCTGTGTTGCAAAAGATTATAGTGCCGCATTGCCTATTGTCCAGTGTCTGAAAAATAGGCATTTCATGTATTCCCCCCACCCCCTGCCCAATTTTCTAGTTGTTTACAAGTCTGGTATATAAGCTTCTATCATGACTAAAAGTGGAATTTGAGTAATCCACTTCTGCCTCTGTCAGGTCATCTTTTTTTTTTTTTAATTTTATTGTTGTTGTATTACATCCATCCCCTTTTTGCTCCCCTCTGTCCCCCTCCCC